>VZRR01005148.1:13653-128860 GCA_013398015.1 Oreocharis arfaki | reverse complement strand
AAGGAGGGCTGCTGTGTGCTTCTCCGGGCGGTTTATTCGGAGAACAGGGACACGCACCGAAGGGGAGCAGGGACAGGAGCCGAAAATTAAGGGGGAACAGGGGGTTTTATACAGGAAAGGATAAAGGTGAACAAAACTTAAGGAACCAATGGCAGGGAAAGACAGGGGAGGAGTGAAGGGTACAACAACAAATGGGATATAAGGAAAGGAGGGTACAATAAATTGACAATTCAACAAACCAATGAAGCGTCGAACAGCCAAGAATTTTCCAGAGCTTTATACATAGTAATAAAACTTATGAATATGCATAACTCTACCTTAGTAATACAACATAATGTTCAACAACCAATAAGAACAGAAAGTTTTAAACTTGTTGGAAAGGGAGCATGGAGGCTTACCATAACTAGAAAAGTATTTTAAAGCTGGGCCTCACCTCACCACTTTTGGTCAGTAGTTTGGATGTTTTGCTCCTGGTGGAGCTGAGCGACCACCCACTGAACCTCATACTGTCAGCCTCGGCCCACCAGTCCAGCCTGTCCAGATCCCTCTGCAGAGCCTTTCTATCCTCCAGCATATCAACACATGGTGTTATCTGCACTTACTGACTCAATCTCCTCATCCAGATCATTGATAAAGATACTCGACAGGACTGGCCCAAATACTGCGCCTTGGTCAACTCCACCAGTGACCAGCCTCCAACTGGATATGGCATCATTCACCATGACTCTCTGGCCTGGCGACCCAGGCACTTTTTCACCCAGCAAAGAGTGCCCTCATCCAAGCCATGGATTTTCAGCTTTCCCAGAAGAATGCTGTGGGAGACAGCAACTAAGGCTTTACTGAAGTCTAGGCAGACACATCCATAGTTGTTCCCTCATCCACTACAGGAGTCACATGCTCATATATGTGGATCAAGTTGGTCAAGCAGGCATCGTCTTTCCTAAACCTGTGCTGGATGGGCCTGATCCTCTGGTTGTCCAGTCCATGTGATTGCACTCAAGATGGTCTGCTCCACAACCTTCCCCAGGCCTGTACTTCTCTGGGTCCTGCTTCCGACCCTTCCTGCAGATGGATGTCACATCTGCTAATCTCCAGCTGTCTGGGATGTCCCTAGTTAACCAGGACTGATGACTAATGATGCAGTGTGGCAATTCCGCCAGCTCCCTCAGACGCTCAGATGAGTGTTGTCTGGTCCCATAGACTTATGTGCTCAGCAGTATTTCCCCATGAATTGCAGGGCGTCTATTTTGCTCCCTGTCCCTGTCTAGATCCTCAGGGGGCTGGCTGCCCTGAGGATAACCAGACTTTCTGTTAAAGACCGAGAAAAGAAGGTGCTAGACACCTCAGCCTTTTCCTCATCCTTGGTGACAATGTTCCTCCCTGAATCCAATATCTAATGGAGATCTTCCTTGGCTCTTTATTTATTGTTAATGTATTTATAAAAAAAACCTTTTATTATTTTTGTTAGCAGCATCCAGATTGAGTTCTAGCTAAGCTTTCACCTGGTTTTCTCTGTACATCCTCTAACGACATCCTTGCATTCTTCCTTTCGCCCAAAAGTTGCAAATTCTGCTTTTTTCCCCAAGTTGCAGCAAAAGCTCCCTGTTAAACAAGGCTGATTTTCTTCCCCACTGTCTCATCTTTCAGAACAAAGGGACGGCCTGCTCCTGCGCCTTTAAGATTTCCTTCCAAAAGTATGTCCAGCCTTCCTGGACTCCTTTGTTATTCAGGATTGTTTCCCAACGGACTCTTTAAACCAGTGCCATGAACAGCCCAAATCTGCTCTCAGGAAGTTCAGGGTAGAAGTTTTGTGGATGCCCCTTCCTTACTTCACCTAGGATCGAAAACTCTGTCATTTTGTGGTTGCTGTGCCCAAGACAGTCTCTGAGCACCACATCTCTCAGCAGCCCTTCTCTCTGTGTAAACAGCAGGTGTAGCAGGACCTAATCCCTTTGGGCTCACTTACCAGCTGCAACTCTAATTTATCTTCCACATACTCCAGAAACCTCCTAGGCTGCCTCCTCTTCACTGTGTTTAGTTTCCATCTGAAGATCCAGCAAGTTAAAATCTCCCATCACCCATATTCTTGAGCTGATAAGACATTTTGCATAAATATTAGGTTGGTTTATCATGTAAGAATATTTTGACAGGATGTTCTGGGCTCATATACTTTTTATAAATCATTGCTCTTTTGATAAAGCAGAAATGTGGGGTGAACAACAGCAGCAAATAGTTACAATTTCCCATCTTGCTACTGCACAGCATTACAGGATTAATATCTAAGTTCACCAGCAGTTTTCATTGTCCTGCTTTTTTACATTTTCCTTACTCTGTTACTGTTGAGGGGTTTTTAATCATTAACTTCAAATTGACATCCCTGGGCCAACTCACTTTTAATTTAGGAGTATGAAACAAAAATAGCTTCATGAGACAAGAATTAAACAAATGAGAAATGAGCATATGGCAAAACCCAAGCCCTTTTAGCTGCTCTTTGAATGTAATATGATTTATAACAGTAAGGTTATGTGGTAGAGTTTAGAGCGCAAAGCTTACTAAATAATGAATACAGTGCTTCCATGTAATTTTGTTGGCAATAGCCCTGAGCAATTTTAATTAGCTTCACCTCCCATTAACAGCAAGGACAGCTGTGGATGTGCAGCCTTCCTACAAGAGTTCTGCAAGTTGACTTATCTAGATTTAATTTTTTCGCTATCAAAACACATCTCCACCAACACAAAAGAGCACAGAGGAGTGATGACAAGCAGCCAAACCCCAGTATCCTGAACAGATAGAGAGGAGTACCCTGACCTGGCTATTCCCAGGCTCAGTCCACTGTCCTGGTATGAAACCCATCATCAAGGTGAGTTTTGGTGGGAGAGCCCTTCTGGATCACCTTACAGACTGAGGGGGTGTTACTGCCTTAAGGGATGTGAGATTCATTGAAGCATGCCAGAGACAAGCACGTGGGGATTTTGCAAGACTAACTACAGGTTTTAAGGGAGGAACAGTGAGAGATCAAGGAGATTTCAGAGAAATAAGCATGGCAAAACCCCCCAAGAAATAAGATAAAAGCAGCTGATTGTGTGCAAACAGGTAATATACTCAGCACACTTCTCTGGCCGTGCTCGGACCTGATTGCAATAGCCTGTCCTGTCTTCTAATTAAACTCCATTTCTATTTTCATGAGTGAGGGGCTCTCTGCTCTGTGTGCACGGAGGCCCAAGTACCAGTGATCAGGCCAGGAGACCATGAAGAACAGAACCCCCTTGTCTGGGATGCCGGCAGCTGGAGAAACTGGCAGACCTGCAGGCATGCCTGGATGTGTAGAGTGCTGTATAACCACTGGCCAACACGGAGTGAGACTGAGCAGGGTGAGAGTCCTGGGAGTCAGGTCTTGCAGCAGCCAGAAGTACGGGTTGGACAGCAGAGAGACCAGGAGGTGTGAGAACTGGCTGCTGGAGGGATCAGGAGCCCAAAACCAGCTATTGGAGAGATTGTGGCATCTGCAGGTTGGCTCAGACACATCTTCACATGTTGTGTGCTGGAGGCACTGGAGAGCAGAGGATCCAAGGAGCATTTACTGGGTAGGCTGTGGGTCTAAGGCCAGTGGCTGGAGAGATGCTCAGTGTGTCTCTGTGTGTCTGAGCACCAGCACTGGATGGTCACAGATGCCACCTGTCCCATAACTTGGGGTGATCTTGGTTTGTCTGGTGATAGGTGTATGAGCAGTTGCTTCCTTACACAGTTTGTCAACAGTGGGAATTTTTGTCTGGACGCATTACCCAGGATGTTTAACTAGACAAACCAGATCTTGTCTCTGCTAGGCCTGGAGTTAGTGCCATCCTGTTGTTCCTTTCTGTGCTTATATCATGGCAAAGTCCGTTGGTGGCCTTAAAAGTGTTTGAGACTGGGAAAAGTATGTTCTAAGTCCTTACAATTCTGTGTATGCCTGCAGGACACACCTGCTCAGCCTGGCTGCTGGGGACATGGGGCTGCAGAAGCAGTCTCACCTCCATCTGGCTACCAGATTTGGCAGCTCTTGACAACTTCCTCCTGAGATTGCAGCTGAAGGGTGCAAACAGCCCCCCACATCATTTCCTCAAGGAAAGGTTAACAGGACATCTTCCTGCTAACCCAAGGTCAGACAGCAACTGTCCCCAACACTCTGACACTTGCCTGCCCTGCTGGAATCAGTGACCCTCGTGTCTCTTGCTACTCTCTGAGGCCTGGCATTCCCCTACAACATTGGCCTCAGCTGCAGTTCCAAAAAAGCATGGCTTAAGGAATGGGTTTGGTAATCTTTGTTCTTAACCACTTAGCTGCTGCCACATGAAGAAATTGCATCATTTATGTTCTTTTTCCCATTTTCCTCCTCTGCCCTACTAGCCAGCTTCCAGCTTGATTTGTTTTCCCTTCACTGCTGAAGCCTTCTGGCAAATTACTGCAATGAGCTCAAGAAATTGCAGTAACACCCAGAGAACAATGTGCCCCAGGAGCCCCCCACCTCTTTGTTGCCTCTGCCTGCCATGCTGGCGGCTGGAGAGCAGACCTCCTGCTCACTTTTGAGGCATAGATCCCTGTCTACTTCCTAACATCAGGGAAATTTGAAGAGACTTAAGGCAGAAGAAACTCGCCTCAGGACCAGAGATCAGACCTGCTGATTAGATTAGACTGTGGCTAGGTGTGCCCTAAGAGTTTTTACCCTGCCCTTCCTGGGAGCTCAAGCCCTTTCCAGCCTCGACACCAGACACAAAGAATTTCTCTAGTGAGTGTGGATAACCTAGCAAACAAACATAGCCCAAAACGAAAGATGGACAATCTGTTCCTTGTGTGTCCCAATTTTCACTGATTTTAAAGGAGGAAAAATAGAATAGGGGTGTTTTTGTTATTTTTAAAATAAAATCTAATGTGATATCTGTATTATTACCAGAGATGTGTTACAAGGACCATAAATCTGACCTCATAGTTCTAATTACCTTCTCTTATCTGGTGGAAATTTTTCAGGGGTTTTTATTTCATCACTAAGGGAATAAGAAAATTGGACCTATTCTGTTTCACTATACCAATTTGCTACAAAAGGTTGATATATTCTTGGACAGCAGATGCTTGGAGTCTTGCCAAATGGGAGAAGAAAATCGAAATAGGTTTTCTGTTGTTATTCCAAAAAGTACTGTGTATTTATAGGTCTATAACATATCCTCACCTCTTTAACAGTCTGTCAGACAGCTGGAAGTTTTCTAAATTACATGAAAATACCAGTTTTAGGTTCTGTCACTACAGATACTCAGAGCGGGCAAATCCAGAGAACAGAGCAGAAGTCTACACCAAAAGGATAAGCCAGATGGGAGGGCTCTACATGATGGCAGACTCCACAAAACAGTCTGACTGCTCAGAGAAAGCTGAATGAATTACTGAAAGCTTTTCCTTAGACATCCATTCATGTTTGATGTGGAATATGTGAGCCCAGGTGTTTTCTCCTGTTGTATTGTAGAAGAACTCTTACTGCAATGGATAGAACAGCATATATGTGTAATTCCTTCCACAGCTGGTGAAGGGTGCAATGGCTCCAGCTACTTTGCTTGAGGAGGAGAAACAGCCAGGGAAACTAATCAAAGAGAAAGATCAAGTGGAAAAGGGACTTGCAGATCAATTAGTGTCTTGTACCCTTTGTTTTCCAAAACATTTTCTCCCCAGCGTGACCCACCATCAAATCAAGAAGTGTTAGCTAGCAGGAGATGCTCGGGTGATGTCTGTACAGCCAACACTTCCTTCCCATAATTACAGTGCTGCTGGAGCTCATGTGCACAAGGCTGCTTTGGCAGCACCAGAGATCCTCAGAGCAAGAGGCAGCTTTATAGGATAGGGAGCCAGGCCTTACAGCTGCTAACACTGATTTATTTGAGTGTCTCCACTGTTATTTCACTGCTGACTGTAAAGCAGGTTGCCTAAGCCTTCACAGAAGTAGCTTTCTGGAGGGAGCAGGCTAGCTTTTGCAATATCACAGGGGTTGTGTTCATTTTGGGGGCTTTTGAAACCTGAGGTAAGAAGTGGGCTATTCCCCAGTAGATGGAATTAGCAACAAGCACAGAGCACACACCTGGGAGCAAGATAATTACTCAATACAAGACAAAACCTAAAAGCTATGAAAAAAGCAGTTGAGGGGCTGACCAAAGTGTATTTAAGGGACAGAGTGTATTTAACTTTTAAAAAACACTTGGCCCTCAAAGTAGTCTGTAATCAGATATGCAAAACAGAGCTAACAAAAAAATCACTGAGTTTCTGAAATCCTAAGTCAGGAGGTCTTCCTCTCAAGAAAGGGAGGATGTGCTGTCTCTAGACAGATTTCTAATTTAGGAAAATAAGTTCTCTTTATATAAAGATATTGGCAGGCCTACCTAGCTCTTATCAACTCTGTTTAGGCTTCCTAGCAAGTCACCACATGGTGTCTTTAACGACAGAGTTAAAGAAAGCTTCTAGCTAAATGGCTTACTGACAAAGCTATCTGCTTTTAAACTACACATAAAACAGGTATTTAAAAAGTCATCCAGACCTCAAGCCTCAAAGGTAAAATATATTAGAATAAGAAAAAAGGCACACATACCCAAATGTCAACCATTATCAACCATTCATGAACCCCATTAGTTTCACCCATTGGCCTCTCCTGATCCACCCCACTCTTGTCACCCAGGATATTTTGCACCTTCACATGCACAAGTACAGTCCCTGGAGGACGAGCACAAAAGTTATTTCCAAGGTCAAGGCCCCTTCTGTTGAAAATACCGTGCATCTCAGCTTCCTTCAGCTAAGCTGTGAGATGTCAGCTTTAATGCTTCAGGGCATTGTAGCTGTCACCAAACGACTCAAGAGAAAGGTGGCCTTTAAGATGTTTGAGAACTTTAAGCACTTTCTGGGGTATTCAATTTGAAATAACAAGAAGCAAATGCAAGATCAATATGTAATGCAAAACATGGATTAATCATGATTTTACTGACAGGCTCATTCACACGAGGAAAACCAGTGCATTTGGAGAAACAAGGTAAGGAATGACTTAGAAAAACTAAAGCTCTTCTATTGGGTACTGATTAGCAGAAATAGAGCTGGTCCTGTTCCAAGAGGTTCTCACTAAAAGCTTACACTTAGAAATTTGGAAGTTAAAATGCACTTTCTGAGGGCTGAAAAAAAGCTGGATGCAAGAAGTGGAATTATATAAATGAGTTTTAAGCAATCAGAAAGATAGAACAGGGGAGACAACATACTGGTATGGAAACCCTGAATCAAGCCCAGAGCCATTGTTATCCTCTTCTCATTGCTTCTTCACAAGCGACCAGTAGCCCCACCCTCCTCTTCACAAAACAGCCCAAGTGGAAAGTGATCTCTAGAGGTCACCTACTCCAACCTGCCTGCTCAGGCAGGGCCATCTAGAGCCATTCACTGAGGACCGTGTCCAGATGGCTTCTGAATACCTCTAAGAAGAGAGATTCCACAACCTCCCTGGGTCCTTCTGTGCCTGTGTTTGATCACCCTTGTCCACAAAGAAGATCCTTTTGACGTATAAATGGCCTTTTTCTATTCAGTTTGTGCCCATTGCCTCTCATTCTTCCACTGGAAAGCAGTATCCTACATCCAGAGACCCCGTCGAGCCAAGGCCTCTGCTGTGCCAAGGGTACTTGTTTGAGTCACTGCAAGAGACCACGTCTTGAGTGACACCTGCCCATGGCCCCCAGGCAGCCTCTCTTCGTTGCCTCCATCAGTGCCGCTCCCACAGCACCCTGCATTTTCATCTTCTAATCAGAAAGAAAAAAAGCCAGTATAGAGCTGCCTCCCCACATCTGTTTTCCTTTTCGCAGTCTCCTTCCCTGTCCTGCTGCCTGGATTATTCCCGCTCAGTGCCTGCTCTGCTACGCTTTCCTCCCACACCCACCACGTGCACCTCTGCACAGTCTCTTCTCCTGTACTAGCTGCACCCTCACATCTGCCCCACCCATCTCTTACCAACTGTTCAAGGCAACCAAAGGTGGAGGTGTTCATGGCAACCTCACTCCCAGGCAACCCAGGTCCTCATAAGCCTTTAAGAAATTCAAGAGGATTATACCAAGCAGACTGGCCTAACCCACCACTTTGATACATTTATGAGACAGGAGGGGTACAAAGTCACACCAATATTTCTGTTTGTCATTTTTACTCCCTGTCTACTAATTCTCTTACTTTTATATTTCCTATTAGGTTTCCCAGTACAAGTGTCAAATTTAGCAGCCTACATTTTCCTCTATCTCTGCTGGAAAACTTTCTAAAAAACTGGTGTCATGGTTGTAAGAACCTTAGAACATCGAACTGCTTTCAGACAAGAGTTTGCAAGCTGCTGAAGGCAGATCAGCTCTTGCATCTTTACATTATCCTTTGGAAGACTTGGGCGAATGTCTTCCAGTCTTGGTGATCTGGTAATATTTGTTTTGTCTATTCCCTCCATAATCTGTTCTGCAGTCACTTGGGATGGGGCAACTCAATGTGTGGCTTCTTTATGATGTGCTAATCAAAGATAAGCACTGCAGTCAGGATCCTCTCTCCTGAAACATCCACCCTCTTTGAGATGGTGGGAAAGGAGTGCAAACACTTTGCTCTCTCACACACCCACTCCCTGCCTACTGAAAATGTATTTTTTAATGCCCACACTCAGAAGAAAGAAGTAGGAGTGCTGCAATTTTAGTATGCTCGTTTTGTTGAGAATTTATACAACCTGCTTGCCTTCTGCTTCCCCCACCCTAAAGGCTCAGAAAGCCAAGCAAGAGGCTTTCAGCTGCTCCTGGCAGATGCCCCCAGTAGCCAAGGCATGCAGGCATCCCTCCTGCATTCCCCTGGTGCTGCATAGCCTGGACCAGCCCTGAGGTGACCTGGTGGTACAGTGAAGCCAAGTCCTCTTGTACCAAAGAGTAAACCTTAGCTGTTACATAAAACACACGGATTCCCTCTCCCATGCTGAAGAGCTCTTTGTTTAGCTCCAATCCCTGCCCTGGAGGATGGCACAGATGACATGTAAATCCATTCTTGTTCCACCAGCAGAAGAGGTGGATCCTGCCAGCTCTCTGTTTCCGAGGACCAGCTCTCACATGCATTTACACACTTGCACTTGGGGGAGGGCGGGGGTGGGGTGTCTGCCTCCCTCACGTCACTGTCGTTTGCATCTCTCTCCGTCCTCAGAGGGATGTTACAGAAAAGACCTAGCTCCACTCCACTGGCTTTGACAGGAGAAAAAGCCTCCCTTCCCAAGCCTCATGTCACAGGAAAGCCCATGCAGACTATTAAAACATATATAGTGTTTATAATATAATACAGTATAATCCCACTGTCTTTTATCAAGGAGGACTGCTGTGGATTTCCATTGTTTCATTATGCAAAAAAATATATAATCAAATATTCTGCCAACCAAACTGGCTGTGAAAATTAAATGTTACAAGTGACCCAAATAAAATTTAACCACTATGTTTCTCATTCTCTCCCAGAGAAGATACAGCCATCACCAGCTCTGATCCCCTGACTATAGATTATGGAAGAAAAATTCCCCATGTACTTCAGCTGTTTCTACATTTTAAAATAAAGACAAAGCAATTAATTTGCTGTAGAGTGATTCAGATATAGGATTCTAATCTGTATTCCTAAAATCTTTGAGGAAAACACTTGTTCCTGCCTAAATGGTCATAGTTTTGCTGCCTGGATGATAATCCTGATGCAATTTCATACTGATTACCAAGGATTTTTACTGTAGCATAGCTGATCAGAGAAGTAGGCTCATAGGTGATTCTGTAGCAGCCTAAGTGATCTGTAAAGCCATCTTACTTACTTGCTTCTTCATTTTTAATACTAACCAAAATTGTTACCTATAACACAGCAAAACAGAATAAAGAAGTAAGAGTATTAAAAATTGTTCTAAGCAGTGTAAGCAGAAAGGTAGTGAAGGTGGTCGTGAGACCTAAGAGGAGCCTGCTGATGGATTTTGTTGTCAGAGAGCAAGCCAATTTCATTGCCAGGAAGCACTTCTGAGGAGAAGGGAATTGCTAATAGCAGAGCAGCTCCACGTAACATCCACACTTCTTAGCTGTGTGCTTGGGCAGCAGTACAGGCAGTGAAGCACAGAGACATGACCTAAGAGCAGCTGATGGTTAAACTCACTCAGTACATCCACAATAACCATGAGAGACCACTCTCAGGTCAAGGATTTAAGTTAAATAAAGAAAATTCCATCAGAAAACCCTTATTTTGAAAAGGGTTGTGGTTACTGTTCCTAGACCTAATCCCTGAGCACGCTGCTTCTGCTACGGACAGGGAGTCTGTGCTCAGCTTTGTGCCAGCCTGCTGTGGTCAGATTTTGGTGTTTTAAACTCTCACTTTGAGCTGATCTCTGTCAGCTCTGACCCCACCACAAGTGGAGAGTTTAAGAGAAGATCACAGCTAGCTCCCACCAGCCATTAACCTCTGCCTCCCCCAGACCTTCCCCCTTGCTCAGAGTGCTGGTGCACAACCACTCCTGTTGCTCCTCTGTCTTGTCAGCAGCTTCCCTGGCAAGAGGCATGTTTCTTTTACTTTCCTCATCCTTCCCTCCCAGGCTGGCATGAAGGACAGTTTCTCCTTTGTCTAAACAGAAGGGAACAAGCAAAACCTCTCCTGAGCAGCCCAGAAATGCAGCTGTTGATTTTCACCTTGCATTTCCAGGACTTCAGCTTCACATCTAACATTATCTACTAGGACTTACAAGTACACACCCAATGGATCTCCTTAAGTCAAATAAAATGCAAGTACTTGTTCCATCCTTCAAATGGAAATATTTTTACACTTTCCCACAAACCATCAGCTGTTTCATAACCTCAATATTCAGCTACTTTCCTCAACTAGTTAACTAGTGTTTCCAGAAATGCTCATTCATAAAATCATGGAATCATCAAATTGGAAAAGACCTCTAAGATCATTGAGTCCACTCATTAACCCAGCACTGCCAAGTCCACCACTGAGCCGTGTCCCAGATACTAAATCTACACATCTTTCAAATACCTCCAGAGATGGTGACTCAATCGCTTCCAGGAGCAGCCTCTTCCTATGCTTGATAATCCCTTTGGTGAAGGAATTCTTATTAATATCCACTCTAAACCTCCCCTGGTGCTATTTACACTTGTCCTTTTGCATTTTACTTGGGAGAAGAGACTGATACCCACCTTGCTTCATCCTCCATCTCCTGGTTTTGAAGGACAGCTAGAATACACAGCAACAGCGGCAGCAGCAGTCAGGGTGCGTCAATTTTTAAGGCAAAAATAAGACATTCTCCTAGAAGTAAATTTTGTCACTTAATTTTGCAGTTACATTGATTAAAAAACAACAGTTTGGGCCACTGTTTGCCTAAAAGATGCTTTAGAAAAGTACACTGTATTGATTTTCAAATTATTTGCCTATGTATCCCATAAACATTTCTGTTCTCTTTGCTGTCTGTCCCCCTATATTAGGAAGGGACTTTCAAAACTATCCTAACTCCAGAACAAGTAAGATAACACTACCAAGATGTATTCCTTCAGTCCAGTCTTGCCATGCTCAAAATCACTGTCCTAGTGCATTGCCGCATTTTTTTTTCCAAAATCCCACTTCAGTTTCCGTTGGATTTCTTAGCTACACGAGTGACTTTCCAGCCAATGCTCAGGCACAGAAAATCATTCAGCAAGAACACCCAACTCATCCTGTACTCCTAATGAACACAGAGATTTTACCTGCCCTCTGGAAGCTTTACTCAGTGGGTAAACAAAACTTCTCTTTCAAAGCCTGCTGCAGCCCCAAGAGCCTCCCCAGAAAAGCAACACCTCCACAGCCATCCTGCAGCCAGGTAATTCCAACTCTGTGCAGAAATGCAGGAAAATTACAGCTGAATTTCCACAGCAGGTGCACTCAGCCCACAGACCTTGCCATCTCCTGGGGATCAGAGACAAGTCTGTGAGAGAGAGACCCTGTGGGGACAGCTCTGTGAAAAACTGAGCCCAGGGAACATGTTTCAGCCACACATCAAGTTTTGTTGCTTCTACATCTGCTCTCTTTCCTGTGTGGTCTGTCTTTCCCCATAGGCAGGGATCCTTAGACCTGTGCCTGGATGCAGTTCCCAAGGCAGGTGTGCAGGCAGACACTGCTGGCCAGACACGGCCAGGCTGCCCCGTGCCTGAGCCACAGCTCCTTACACGTGTCCTGCACCACAGCCTGGTCCTGCTCCCGACCACCCTGTGCTGCATTTACATGTCTGCCACGCTCCACGTGCCGCTCATCCATCGGGCACACACACCTGGCCCCTTCCGGAGTTATCCCACATGTCAAGGATCCTCGGCAGCAGATTATGGTGGGTATGTTGCTGCCAGCCTGGGCCAGCTCCCTTTGTTTTCATACATCTGCTGCCATTAGCATTGTTCTGCCCATGACAGAAACCTGACATTGGCCCCTGTAGTTTTATGATCAGTTTAGATTTTAGTGGCTAATGAAACCAAGCCAGGCTTGAAAATACACTTTTTCACATGTCTGAGAATTGAATGGAGACTAGCTGCTTCATCAGCAAAAAAGTTGTTTTACTCTTTCAGGTGCTTTTTCCTTAGCCTAATTGCTAAGGTCTCATTTATGCTTTAATTATTGTTACTTAGTTTTTTCAGGGAGTTTTAGCTTGCTTGTTCTCACTCTGCAGGTTGTAGGTGTCCTTTCTGAACACAATCCAGTCTGTTTGTAAGAGAAGCAGTATGGAAAAGTCATAATTTTTCAATAAAATATCTTGCAGTCATTTAGAAAATAAATTTTAAAAGCGTTTTGAAATTGCAATCAGTTAGTCCTTTTACTGAAGCAGAACTCTGAGGGAGGAACAGGGAAATTGTCTGAGAGAAACTGTGGAACAGGAGTTTAGTGGCCAAACATTTCTGATAGAAAAAAAGACAAAGCAAAGTTGTGATCTGTATTCTATTCAGCTTACTGGAGGTCTGCATGTGTTACCCTCTGCGTGTCCTTCCCTCTTTAATTATCTTGCCAGCTTCAGCGGCTCTCAGTCTCAGGGTCACCAAAGCTACTTGCTGGTAACCTGATTGCCAACAACAAAAGACTCAGAATTGCCTGTTTTGATTATTGTTTAATTTTCATTCAATTCACAGTCAGTCCATGGTGAAAAGGGCTTCTCAACATCTATCTCATGATCTGGAAACTCTCACCAGTGAGTGAAAATAGCTGCCCCTCAGAAGAGAGGACAAGTCCAGAGCTACAGGTCACTCAAGGACACCCAAATGCCAGCAGTAGCTATTTCCTCCTAAAAGAGCCTGTCCCAGATGTGCACTTATTCCCCCATCTCCACCACCCTTAGGTGATACTTCAGCTTCTTCCAGTGAAGTCGACTGAAAAATACTTGCTGTGCAAAGATCAAAGTGAAGCAACAATTAAAATTGGGTGAGGGCGTTGCTGAAGTTTAAAGGAGAAATGCTGGAAGACATTCACAGAGAGAAATGTGGAGATGATGGGCATGTCATTTTGCAGCACCGGAGCTCCTTCTGATGTGTGATTTCACATGGCCTTAACTGGCAGAAAATTTTCAGAAGACCTTTTCAAAACAAAGTTTCAGAAATACTCTGAACTTCTTTGGGCACATCTCAATTAGGCTTGAGTGGGGGGATGAGAAGGGGAAAATTAAAAAATATAACGGAACACAGGCCAGTACCCCTCACTTTGGTTTCTAGCTTTTCACTACCCACCTGTGAGGCAGCATCAACTCTAAGACTGCTGCTACTGCAAGCAGCCAGTTTTCCCTGGGCTCTCTAGATCTGGGTGAGATGACAGCAAGGAAGCTGCAAGAACCTGTGAAGAAAACACCACTAACACTGAATTGGCAGCTCAGTGCAGGAGGCAGAGCTGTCAGGGATTTTATTTTCCTTGCTCACACAGGCTCTTCTTTGCTGCAGCCACCACAGAGGTCCCAGGAAGAAGGACTGTAATGGAGCAGGGCATGTGAGAAAAGGTTTTAATAGCTGGCCAGTACCTAATGCTCCTCTTGAAATATTCGGGGAGAGAAAATGGTGTATTCCTCCAACCACCTCTTCTCTTTCGCTTGTTGAAACTCAATCTCAGTGGTTTCCCTGTGTAAGAAACCCTAGCTAACTAGGAATAGCTTTAAGATATATACGGTCTCATCCTTGTGACATCAACACAGGGACATGGATAGTTCCAAGGTGCCAGGAAGAATGAGGTGGTGGTATACTGTGTAGAAATAGTAATGATCTCATTCACAGAGCTGGGGAGGGCCAGAGAGATGTGCCATTTCATGAAAAACTGTAATATGAACAAATATCTGTAACACGACTCCAAAGAGTCTCTCAGAGCAGCTTTTAAATAATTGAAGAGGGAGTTTAGGTGCTGCTGAATGACGATGCTCTGGGCTTTTAGGCCAAGTTTTCTGAAGTTTACTATAGACTCCAAAGAGGGAGCTCATTCTAGCTTGAAAACAGATCTGAGTGAGCATCGAGCTGCCCTGGGATCAAAGTTTATTAATATTTTAATGTTTCTAACGTGACGCAGAGTGCATGAGAAGTATAAGCCTTGGGGACCATCCTGCTTAATTTATGTAGTGAGTCACTACCAAAAAGCAAGGCTGTAGTTCTGCCTTCCTAATGGCACATTAAATTCTGGCTATTCTCAATAGTCGAATATGGAGGATTAAAACAACCTCTTCTTCCCCTTCTACATTTTTAACAAAGACAATAGAAAATTAAACTGGTTCAGGACAATAATAGGCAATCAGGAAAAGATGTTGGAGCTGACTGTCATTAGCTCTACCACTTTTCAGTCTAGTATAGCAATAAATCAGATCAGCATTTGGCAAACAAAAGAGTCATGCTGGTGCTGGAATAATTGCATGCATTCTCAGAAATGCAAGTAAAGGCCTTCATATGTTCTGCCTACTTAACATCAACTCTGCTTTATTTAAAATAGTCATCTACAGAGCAAACATGATCTAGGGAAAAGCAACACTGTGAGGCACAAATAGGCAACAGTAAGCACAAAAAGCTGAGCAGAGCACGAATGAATGGCCCCACCATGGGACAAGCAGCAGCAGGCTGGCTGTCCAACAGCAGGACACACAGTGGGGTCAGGGAGAGGACAGATTCTCAGGGCTCTTCTTTGCCCCTAACCATCCCACATACAACCATACAAAGCACTGTTTCTCCAGCTTCATGGGCAGGGGAGCTAGGATGGGAATCTCCCCAGTGAGAGGGTGATGTAGCACAGACCTCTATGTAGGAAAAAATTGACAGCCTTAGCCTTCCAATTTCATCTCTGTGGTGAGCAGAGTGGAAGAGAGTCCCAGTCTCCAGATGTCTCTGGATTATGAACACCACTGTGCCATCAACAATGCATTTTGGCTCTCCTGCTGTCCCTGCTGCCTCTTGTAATTTTGTTTTGCTCAGAGCAGGATGCCAAGGTGAAACTCAGGACAAGTAATTTGTGGCTACTCAAACAGTAAGGCAGTTGATGAGAAGGGCTGTCCTCCTGACAACAAACCTCCTGCAAGTCACACGTGTCTTGGGAGGTGTCCTCCACTCAAGGAAGTCCATATGGACCACAGTGCCTTACAGCTGCTACTGCTTTCTCCCTCCCAGTACACAGTACTGGGCATTAAGGGAAGATCATCTGTGCAGTGGGCATTTGAACTCAGTTCCAGTTTCTGGCCTCCCAAAGCAATGAGCTATCTCGTCCTGCCACCACTGCTGCCCTGCAGTGGAAGTGCTGGGTTTCCATGGCTAGAGTGGGAGCTTGCAATTTTTTTAAGTGACTTGAATGCAAGCAAAGGCTGTGAGTTTGGCTTGGTCACCAGTCCCTGAACCATCTCAGTTTTACAGCTTCTGCTGGCAGGAGATATACAGAATTCAGCTATTTTAGGTGAGCTTTAATCCTCAAAGAAAAAAAAGGGAAAGCAGGTTGATGTTCTCCTCTGATAAAGCAACAGACCTCAATATATCAGGCAGTCTTTTTACCTGACAAACAAAGAAGCAAAAAAGAAAGAAGAAAAAAAGAAAGAAGAAAAAAATTGTGCAGTGCCATGTATACTGGTGAGTGGTTTTTACCTAATCATGGAAGGCTGTATACCCTGATACAATGTTTTACCCTAGTTTGAAAAGACAGAAGAATCGGATTGTTTAGCTACAGCTTTGTTCATCCCATCACAACATGATTCCCCAGAAGGCTTCACTAAGAATGATGCACTGTTCTGTTTGTGACATGAAAAAGGGGCAAGTCTCAGAGATGCTGCAACCTGATGTTGGCTTGGTGTTTGTAAAAGGCTCCACAGCAGCCAGACAAGCCCAGGGCTTTAGGAGGCAGAATGACACTACAGGGGCCAGCTAATCCTGTGGCAACCTTGGGAGCACTGTTGCCTGAAGCTGTTAAAGAAGCACCAATCATTGATCTGGGCCTGCAGTGGATCTCCCAAAATAGCCTGGTACTGACTATCCTACTGGAAAAGGGAACAGCACAGCCAAAAGCCTGCAAGCATCTGGCACCAACGTGCCTCCACATGTCGTGAATGCCTGCTAGCAAAGATTCATATGGCCATTATCCTATGAAAGGTTCATTTGCATATCTGTGCCACTTGGGAAGTGAATATTGTTTATATTAGCCAAGAGCTGATGACAAAAAAGGGAACGTCTGCCTGGGACATGGTGTGCTTCCAAAAGCCGAGGTGAACTGGTCGTCTGCCGACACACTGCCACGAGACATGGCAAACAGCTTCACGATTCAAACATGGGAATGGCATCACAGCCAAAGTCGTAACTGGCCAGTTTCAGAAAGAAACAAAACATTGTACACACCTAAAAACAGGGTTTCCACCTGGCTGCAGGACAAGGTGGGAAGATGTCTGGAAGAAAAAGACCACAGAGAAGAACAACCCCAAGCCACTGCAGTCCAGCTGTTGGAAGACTGGCCTTGTCACCACTGCCAGCTGAAGGGATGGTGCAGAATAGGACTCTCAGATCCAAAAGCACATCGACCTCTACACTGACCTCAGAGCCTACTGCACCTGTCAAGAGCTACTCCTGTCACAGGGTAAACTACGTCCCGATGAGTCAGAGAGCACATATGGCACCTTTAGAAGGAAACAGGGGTACGACAGCTTCTTCAAAAGCATATGTTCACCTTTCTCCCACGCCTACGCAGAAGCACAAGGTGCAGAACATGCTCCACGCTCACATCATCGTCATCGCCACAACAGAGTACAGTCTGCTCCCAGGAGGGACAGGGGTGCTGCAAACATCGAGCCTCTAGGCAAATCTCAAAACTCTGCAACTTCTGTCTTTACCTGTTGTGGTTCTGCCCGTGCTGAAGCTGTGCTTGGGCTGAAATCATGTATTTTTTGCCTGCTTTGGGCTGGCCCTTTGGCTGGGTCTGGGGCACCAGTTCTTACCCTCAATCAAACAGCTGCTGGGGAAGAAGGGGATAGGGACAATTCTGAGCAACATTTTTCTAACACTTGTCTCCTCTTTGGGGCATATCCAACTCAAATTTTCATTTGCTTCCTCAAGAAATATGTAGAAAAATGGGTACTGCTTTTTTCACACAACTTCTCATTGGTTAACAGACACATTTTGGTGTCTTACAGATGATCAGTCAACACCACCATCACCATAACAGAACAAGACTCCAAGACCAACAGCACAACTTTGGCAAGCCCTTTTTTTCCTTTTTGAGAACCTCTTTTAGCCACATTATAGTGAGTGAGTTGTGGAGGAGTAAGGAGATGTTTCCAGCTTGTTTTGCTTTTTTAAAGATCTTCCTGGATAACCTGGTTAACCACAAGCCACTGCACTGCTCAGTAACTCCACAGGGTACAATATCTCCTCCTACATTATGCAAAAGGACAAGCTGAACAGCAACTGCATATTCCTCTAGACTTTAAAAAAATCAATTATTTGTTTGTTTTTAAATCTGTAAAATCCTATGGAGACTTTTGCCTCTCTGCTGATTTTGTGGACAAGGACAGCTGGAAAGGGTTTCCGGCATCTGCCACGTCTGTGGGGAGGCTTTCCACACAGTGTGAAAGCCCCTCTCCTGACATGGCTCTCACCAAATCACAGGAGTCACTCACCAGCCTTCTCTCTTTTTACCGAGTCGATAAAAGAAATTCTCACCACCGTGACTGACTGATTCTTTGATGGAGCTGCAAAGACGCAGGAGGCATAATATCAGCTGCTGCACAGACATCCCAAACATATGCTGCCAGTACCTTCAGTCTTGGGTTGCAGCTACCCAATATTTTAGTATTGGATTTACCCTTCAGCAGTAAGTGCTAATCGTTCCACACCGGGCTGCGATGCTGAGGCCTCTGCAACTTGTCACCGCTGACCAGAATCATATTAGAAAAATCAATTTAGGACTTAAATAAGGAAAGAACAAAACAGTCCAAAGACAAGATACTACACTGTGTCACAAATACCCAAAAGACAGCATCATGAGCCTTAAATGCTTCAAATAAAAAAGTTTTTACTTGTTTCAAAACAAAACAAAAAAAGAAAGAAAATTATTTGCCAGTACTTTAAATAAAACAGTTTGGTTCGTTAGGCACTCCCAGACAAACATGAATAAATAAAAAGATGCAAAACCAGTAATAAATACCTCTTTATTGGTAGAAATATTGTGGTGCTGGGGAAGAGGCAATAAGTTCAATGAAAGGAAGAGTACAGCTGCCACAAAAGGGATATTTAATTACAGCAGGACCCTTCAAACCACAAAAGAAATCCATGAGCAGGGAAGATGCTAGAGGTCTATAAAATCAGGAATAACAAGGAGACAGTGAAAAACAACTAATCCTTTTCTTTTCTAATATAATAACAAGGAGGCATTAAATGCTGCAAACAAACAAGAGATGCATCTTCTTATTGGCACAGACTTACCCTGAGGATTACCCACTAATCATGGGGGAAATTATGTGTTTGCATGGATTCAAAAAGCAATTAGGCAAACCCATGGAAGGAGAAGGAAATTCATCAATAGCTAATAGGCACTAGTGCTCTTCCTCTGGTTGAAGATGTCCCTGAAACATAACTCACTGGCGTCTGGGAGAGTTTCATCATAAGATCCACTATGGCCATCCATCACTTAAAAAACATAGAATCATAGGACGATTTGGGTTGGAGGGGACCTTACAGATCATCATTCCTCAAAGTCCCATCCAACTTGGCCTTGAATACTTCCAGGAATAGGTCATGTACAATTTCCCTGGGCAACTTGTTCCTGTGCCTCATCACCCTCACAGTAAAGAATTTATTCCTAATATTTCATTTAAATCTACCCTTTAATCTAAATCACAGCTTCCATCAGGAGGTGCATGAGACATCATTAGCTTAAACCCCTTCCAGGGCATCCACATGGTCACACAGCCTTTCAGAACACAAAACACAGACAGCAAAACAGACACAGAAAATTAAGTCCCATTTTACTCTCCAACAAGGGTAAAGCAAGAAAATTAAGATTTTTTTATATCCTCTTCAGATTGATATGCTGGGGTGAGGGAGAATGTCTATAGCAGACAGTAAGACCCTGTGTGATTAGGAAGTGCTCATTATTTTCTGAAGTTTACAGACGGTTTCCCAACTGCAGGGAAAAACAGAAGACTGCTTTCAAAAGCAGTGTTTCATGAGAAATGCTTGTCACTGAAACACTGCATTTAAACAACTCAGAGGAGACAAAATACCTGTGTTTGAGTATATTTGTAATTTTTTTTTTGTTTTTTGGGTATACATGACAGGTGCTGCAAATTCACACTTATCCTTTTTCTTATATTGCCACCTGGTGGTCCTGGCCATGTGGAAGCAATCAATTCACTGATTTTTCAGTGAAATTGGCACAGTTCAGGCATTTAAAATAGTATCCATTTCTTTTCCTCTGAGATGGACAGTAAGCAATTTTTTTAATCTCAAATTTTAGGGGTGAGGGGCTGTTTGGGTTTACAACCAATATAACAGCTCCTGTGTCAGCTCTCGATTACCTAAATAGATGGTTGCATTGACCACCCCAAGCCACAGGGAAACAGTTTATGTGGATTGCAGCTCTGCTGTGGGCTCTGGACACTCGCTTGGCCGGTGTGCCTTGCTCCCTGGGGGCAGGCACCCCACACTCAAATGGAGGCAGGAGATGAACGGAGCTTCCAGCCAGAGCCAAACCATCTTTCTTCTGCCCTTTCCACCTCACCAGTGGTGGAAGCGTGGTGTAAGGACATTTAACTAGTGTGACAGGAGTTCTTTTGTTCCCAGAAGCAGTGTGCCATGTTGTTGTTAGCTACAAGCTAGCTTAAACAGTGCATCAACAGCAAAGAGTCAGGAAAAGTCTTCGCAAGGTATTCCATGGGAGGGTTTATTACACCCACAACAACAAAGGCGTGTCTAGGTTTATATAGGGGGGTGGAGAAAGGCTCAGGGACCAATGAACTGAGGGCATGGGGCGGTACATAGGCGGGGTTAGGGTACGGGAACCAATGGGGAAACTGAGGCAGAGGCAAGGGGGCAAGGGCTAATGGGGTAACAGGGAAATAGGAGAACTTACTAGATAAGGTAAAAAGGGGGCGGGGAGGACAGCGAGCCAACCGGGGAGCAGAAGTGGGGTACTTCAGCATAGTGAAACAAAGGGAGAGAAAAGTGTCTCCCAGGATGAGACCTAGGGAGTGAATCTCCTAGGGACTGTCCCGACAATGGACTCTCTTAGTCCATTCTTCATTAGGCTCACCGGCCTCCACACCATGTGGCCAGAGCAATGCCTGAGTTCCCATCTGGTGGGGATGTTGGAATACACTGCACAGTGGGTGTGGGGAAGGTCCCAGCTCTGCAGATGCACATTAAAATCTGCAGCTCTGTTTTGGGATTTCATCACCACAACACACAGTGAAGTGCATGCAAAGGAATAGTGTAGGAAAGGGCCATGACAAGGTTAAAGAAGAGAGAGTTATAGACTTGGACTTCATAAGGAAGGAAACTGTACAGTAGACTTCAGACATATAGTCTTTTGTAGAGACTGTGGGCACTTGTCCAGTTTGGGGTTTCCCAACACAGGAAAGATGATGTTAAACTGGAGCAAGTGCAGCAGAGGGCCACCAAGGTAGAGGGAGCTGGATCAGTTGCCCTGTGGGGGAAGGTGGAGGGGTGGGCCACGTTCAGCCTGGGGAAGAGATGGCTTTGCAGGCACTGGGTAGCAGCCTTCTGATACTAAGAAAGAGACTGTGAAGATGACAGAACCCAGCTCTTCACAACAGTGAGCTGAAGGAAGGTAAGAGAGACATAAACCAAAACGAGAGGTTAAGAACTGAGAGAAGAAAAGTTTTCACCGTGAAGACAGTCAGCAGTCAAAGAGGCTGCTCAGAGCAACTGTGCAGCCTCCATCCTCTGAGATTTTCAAGACCAGACTGGCAGTCTGAGAACGGGAAGTTCTGAGCAGCCTAGTGTGATTTCACAGTTGACCCTGCCTGGAGCAGCTTGCAAGAGAGACTTCCTGAGCTCCCTTCCATTTTTAATGACCACGTGATCCTATTGCTCTGTGAAACATAATATGGTTTTATTTCAGCTTTGAGCTAGCAATTTTCAGTACTACTAATCTATGGAAATGCACTTTTGAGCAATTAATAGGAATTGCAGAATTTCACATCAGAGACATAACTCCTGTTTTGAGCTTTTACAGGCTAAAACACACCAAATTTATTTTTGATAGGTAGAAAAAGTTGAATCTGGCTAGTAGTAGCTAAGGAAAACCAACATTTATACCTTTTTATTAGCTTTAGCAGACTACATTCCATGCAGCTGTAACTATAGGGGTGGTCTGCCAGCCTGAATCAATGCTCACCAGCTGTAAAGGGGCTCCCACTTCAACTAGTCCCAATGGACTTAGTGACCTGGAACTGTTACTGAAGGCACAGCAATGTTTGTGATACAAAGAGACTGTGTGCACAGTGCGAAAAAGCAGAAGTTTGACCAAAGCACCCATTGGAGGCTTCTGTATCACCTTTAGCACCTTTGGAGGTCAGACAGACCCACCCTGAAGACCTACACAGAGCAACCTACAGGCACCTCAGGAGCTTCCCTGCACTGCATTTATTCCAACCTCCCTGGATGAACTTCTTCTGCAGAAGAGGGAATAATGTGTCACAGCTCAGTGCTCTCTGTGGACAGCGGTGAAAACTTGTAGCATCCAGAGAATTGAATTTAGGACTGCCTGCCATGTCAAAGGAAAAAACTTGAACAGCAGAAAGCTCCTATGCTCTAAAAAGTGTGTCTGTGGAGTACAGATACTCTCTCAGAGAGGCACATCTTTATATGATAACTCGCAGGAAGGAGATTCTCCAAGATTATGAAACAGAGAGACAAACCTAACGATTGCTTTATCTTGAAAAGCACTTGGAAAGCTTCCCTTGGGGGGACTGCAGTCAATTCATTTTTGTAGAGGAGAAAAGTTCCCCCCACTGGCAGGTAGACAGCTTATGCTTTAGCAAGGGAGGAAGGCATGCTGTTCACGCGTATGCCAGTAATTTGTTGTCAGGGAGAAAGGAGGTAATGAGGCTGGACAGGCTGTGTAAATACCAAAAGCCCAAAACCTAGCAAAGGAAGAATCAGAGGCACAGGAGGCAGAACAGAAAATAGCAAGAGGATGTTATACTCGATACATATGAATTCTCCTAGGATCATGTATTAGAAAGCATAAGATTATTTTACAAGAACAATAGGGAGAGAGAGGAGGCTGTTGAGAAAATAAGGATTGGTTACAGGAGTATTTAGGGGCCTGCAGGAATGGAGGAGGGACCAAGGTGGCAAATCACCTTCTTAGAAGAAGAGGGGGTGAGTAAAGGGAGAAAAGCACTTAGAAAAAAACAAAATGAGGCAAGATAAGATCGGTGTTTGCACAAGCTTTCGAGGCAAGGAGAACAGCTCCTCTGCAGTAAAAAGTCTGGGATCTGCAGGAGTCTATATAAGGGTGACACCACCGACTACCTCAGGCACAACACCTCCCCTCATCTGTGCAGCCAGAAAGTTGGCTGAGCCCTGCAAACGCCAATTACGTGGAGCAGCTCTCCTCGAGGACTTCAAGTCCAGATCACATCTGGTTGGTAGAGCTACCCCAAGATACCAGAGCCAGCCGCGTTATTGTGGTACAGCATTGGGATCTGTCACATGGTCTACCCTACATTCCTTCCAGGAAGAGATCATTTCTAGTTTTATTATTGCATTACAGCATAGGATGAGTTGCTGTAGAAAATGACAGTGTTTGGATATTCCATTGAACACAACTGCTCAAATACAGGCACTAGAGCTGGTCACACAAGGTGACAGCAAGAGCTGTGCTTGAACAAGAGTACCAGGGGCTGGCAAAAGAAGCCCACAGTCCCCTCAGCTCCCTACCAGCAAATGCAGAAGCAGGATAAGACAAATCTGGTAGTTGGCATGGGAAAAAACGGCAGCTCCTGCCTGGGGGGGGAAAGTGTCTGAAGGGATATCCCACAACTGTCTGAGGATGTGCCAGTACACAGGGCAAAAATGGGAATGGTTGGAGGATCAAGGGCTGGGCAAGTCATGGGGTACACACGGTGCCCTGCTGCATCAAAACTACTGCTACAGAGTCTGATACAGGATTGCTGGTAACAGAGCAGTACTGGAACATTGCTGAACTGTGCCAAACAACTCCCACCGCCACCAGCTTCCAATGCACAAAAGGCAAGGCCTGATTTTTGTCCTGTCAGTGATTTTGTCTCATCTTTTGTACAGCTCCAGATGCTCCTTAAAACAGAGCAAGTACTATTTTTGCTTCCTATTTCAGTTATTTTAAAGTTTCCTTATTTATAACAGCCACTTCTTTAAAGTGAGATTTGAGTCTAAATGAGGACACAGCTGCTTCCTCCTCTTCCCTCAACTCTGCATTAGCTGCAGTTGGCAGTGAGCCTTGGAGCAGTCTCATTTCTTCACGTTAAGTATTTTGGAAAACAGAGATTAGTCAGAGTTACCAAAGCGATGTTTTCAATAGCTCAGAGTTCAATAATTGACTTCTTTGAAATTTTCAACTGCTTCTAGTTACTTCTGAAGTCCCAGCTCACAAGACAGACAACAGCAGGATGACATACTTTTTTTAAGGCTTAGCATGATGCTCCTGCTCCTTCTTTCCCATTTCGTAACTGAAGAAATGAAGACTATCGATAGCTTGGCAGCAGTGTTTAAGGAGCCTGCCATGTGGAGCCCAGGCAGGAGTTCCTTAGGCTGAATGTCAGCATCCCACATCTTCCCAGTTTACACAAACAGCTCGTTTTGTCCTCCTGATCCACCGGACACTACGGCACCCTCACCTCTAATGTTAGTGTTAGCATGGCTTTTTGGTCCAACACAGACTTGAGGATGCCTACACCTACATACTGGACCGAAAGATTTAAGATTGCTTTGGACAACCTCAGTAACCATTTGCTTTTGGTTATAAACAACAAGACCCATGCCATTTCTTGCTTGCTTTTTCACACATACCTCTACTGTAAGACAAAACAATCCTCCTTCAGGTCTGATAAAAGTTTATTCACATCTTTGACCACAAAGTCTCTTCAAAATAAGTATAAAGCCAGTAAATACTGATAATATGCATCCAAAATCTTCATGGGATAGCTTTACCTCAAATGTATCAAAAGGCATTAGAATATTCTTTACAAAACTTCAGTTTGTCCCATCAATTTTCTCAACTCCAGTTTCAGTGGCACTATACAACAAGCAGAGAATTTCAGACCGCCATGGACATTGACAGCAGCTCATTTCTTAGTATTTTTTACATGCTGGTTGGAAAAGACATGAGTGGATTTTCTATGAAGACAAAAGGTGTATATAAAAGTCATACCTACTAAATGCATAGCAAAATGATATGTGATCAAAGACAGTATCATACATAAAATATTAATCATGTGTCAGGGTGTCTCTTGACAATCTGTAACTTAAATGAAAATTAAAAATGTCTATTATAAACCTTTAGACCTGGGAGACCAACAGACTAACCTGGTGCATTTAAAGCTGGAACAATGAGGTGTAATCTTTAATGCAATTGAGTCAGAGTCCCAGGGGTAATGGAGTGGATTACTAAATCATCTGGTAGCTGATGCTTGTTTAATGACAGCATTTCACAACATAAAAGAGAAGGACAACTAATATGATGTTTCATTGTCGCCTATACCCAGAAGTGGCCACATGACAAGATGTACTACTATTGGAAAGAATTGTACAATATTATCATCAAATTGTAAGATACAAGATTCCAATTGTGATGCAGAATAAAGTTCCACTTCTGGCAGCTTTTTGAAACTTCATGAGTGATAAGTTATGTCTTTCTCTTGCCAGGATATAGCTGCTTAAAAATTCCCAGACAAGTGAAATACAATATTCAAATGCTTGAATGCTAAAGCACACATGTAAGGAAAGTACTAGGTACCACAAGTAAAATGTAGCAAATTCTTTATTAAGAAGTCATTTTCTTTATTCCCCTGTCCCCATTTTAAAGAATGTTTTTTTTTTTAATTGGCTGAAAAACAGAACTGAAAATGAAGAGCTAAAATACAAAAGCTTTCAAGGCGTAAACTGTAATTACTCTGAAAAGAGTACTGCCCAATCTGAAAGAGCTGCACTCTTAAATATCCAACACAGTAAAAAGTTAAACACAATTCCAATTACCTCTGCAGTGCCATTTACAGGTAGCAAGTGGTTCTGGAGTAACAATAATTTCATTCTCAAAGTTTAACTGATTTCTAAATTAGACTTTGGAATCAGATAGAGACCTGCTGAGGTAAAGTCTTTCTGACGTACTCTCAGTCTATTAGCATTCTCCTTAAATTGCACCATGGGACAACTAAGTTAACTTGTTTTCATCAGAGCAAAGAAGCCCTCAAAAGTCAGGAAGAGCCCAAAAGCAGTGTAAGGAATGGCTCCCTCCTTTTAGCTCCTGCCTAGTGATATCCGTAAGCATTTCCAGTCCAAACTGTAGAGGATAGCCCTCCAACAGTCTAAGAGGTGGCTCTTCCATCTCTGCTCAGAGAGGGCTCACAGGAGAGACACCAGAACATTTAAGTGGTCTGTGAGTTCAGCTTTAAGCCCCACCTGACCAGGAAGCACAAGCTCAGCCCTGCACAGCAAAATAAAGGAATAAAATCAAAGAAGCAGGCCTGTCCAAGCATGCAAACACAAACTACTCCTTCCAGAGTCAGGTGGCCTCAGACTTGGACCAGGGCTGTAATACACTCTCAAAGGCAGTCAGAGAAAACTGCATGTTTAACCCTGATCTCTGGCTGCACATGCCTAAACACACACTGGCAGGCCAACCAACAGTTAAGTTTAAAAGGAAGAGGAGTTAATAAAAAAATTCAGTACTCCATGTGGAATCTCAAGCACAAGCAGCTTCCCACCTACCCTTGGAGTCATAGAGAAGAAAGCTCTCTCATTATCCTCCCATGCCCTACCCCACCTCCCATCCCTCAGTTTCACGATATTCACCAAACAAAACACATACTTCATATTTCCAGAACTGCAGGAATAGAAAAATATTTGACATTTCAAACTTCCACCAAAGTTGCTTTAATAAGTTACATGTCAGATATTTTCCACAGCAGAAAACAGAAAATTCAATAATCAAAGTGGCTAAAAGTTGAAATAAGATGCTGTGAATCTGTTTGGCACAAACACGCGTGCTGTCTTTTCTAAAGAGCAAATCTGTTGACATTGAATATTTTAACAGAGTGATCAGCTCCACAACTTGCAAGCTGCAACCACTTGCTGCTGTTCTCATCATTATGTCCAGCTCTGCCTGCGTGATGTCTCCAGCATAAGCGCTTCACAGCAAGAGCATGACTTTGGCTGCAACAAAAAGAAATCCATACGTAACTGCAAAACGTTAAACACAGCTGGGCATGTGAGTGTGAACATCGACACTCATCTAATTAGTACTCTTCAGTTAAGACTACCAACTGAGGAAAAACTGACTTGTGACAACCAGCAGGTATGAAGTTCTTATTAAGTAGGGTCATTAACACTAATGACATTTTATCCTCTCACTCATCAATAATTCAAACAGCTATTGATTTTCAGTTTTACCACATTAAGCTGGAGGTCGAGCATCTCAGTTACTTACATATGACAGATTTCTGGCTTTTAGCCTGCGATTTCCTGTTATCTGGTGTCTCTTTCCCATTCACATCAAGCACACACAGGCCAAAGTCACCATCAGCTTCCACATCTGTTACTATCACTGCCAGTGTGTGATAGAGGAATCCAGGAGAGTGCTTTAAGTGAAACATTCAAAGTCTCTCTCCACAGAGTCTCTCTAGCTGTCACTGCAGCAGCCTCACACATAGCTTGTCACTCCTTTGGTTTCTGCTGGAAGCTGCTCTCGAAAGCTTGCTGTCATCCACTCCAAAATGTTTTGCTTATGTATATAGACAGAGATCCATTCCACTCTCTTCAGTGTTTTCTATCTTCATATTTATGACTAAAGGTAAAGCTTTGTTTTAAGTAGGGCCAACAAAGAGTAATACTTCTCAAAGCATCTGCATAGTATGAAGTATTTTCGGGCTTAACCCCCCTCTGTTTTCTGTTCATATTTGTTGGGAGGTTTATTTAGTACATCCAAATAACCAATACTTTTATTTCTGGGTTTTGCTTCAAGACATCTTTAGACTTTCAGGGATCAAACTTCCTAAAAGAATAACAATTTTTGGTACAGAAATAAACTAGATTCATATATTTTATACTATAAGAACAGAACTCCAGCACTGTTAGTCTGAAGAGTAATATTTCATTGCTTCTAACTCACTTCAAAGACATACCTGTTATCTATCTCAACGCTTGTGGTCCAATCAGCCAGTGCTGGTTCTTTCCCACTTTGCTTCCATGTGTACAAGATAATCTTCCCGTTCTCTAAGCCTACTGCAACAATGTATCTATCAAGAGAATAATTACATTAGTTTCATTAGAAATTACAGTAGACAGCTCAGTGAGGTCAGTTCTAATGAAGGATAGAAAGAACTAGCACTCAAGCACTGTTGTTGCACCTTGCCCTTCAAATCAGTATTTACTTTTCCATGAAAAAAATTAATACATCACAATTTACATCAAAGCTGCTTCATTAAAAAAAAAAAAACCAAAGCAGAAACCTGCTGCACATATTTGATTAGGAAAAAATAAAGAGGTTTTCACAACATCAGACCAGTCAATACTGTTGGAAGAATTAATGTGTTTCAGGTGTGTTTATGCCCATCTTAGGTGACAATGTAAAATGCAACCAGAAGTATGTGCTCTATCACCATTTGTTAAACCCAGGTGGGGCAGTGTTCTTTGTCTCTTCCATGACACATCCCTGATAACTCCCTCAGAGGGATACCTTCTGTTACTGGGCCATCCAGCCTCACTGCATGACTCATAAAATTACATCATCCCATTGGGATATGCTCCACCCAGGGGGAGGAACCAAGCATTCCTACCTGGATATAATCTGAGGTTTGGAACACCACAGGCAGCCCTTACCTACTGGATTCGCAGAGGCCAAGAGCTACATAACCACCACTGGACCTTCAGAGGAAGGCCAGACCCTTCTACAGGATCACCACTTCAACAGAACCACATCCAGCACTCCAGGAGGACTGCAGCCACCATTTAATGGGACTGCTACCATCGCCCTGCCTGACTGACAGGGTGTCAGGTTGTATCCTCACTCTGTTAGGTTAAGCCAGTGTTTCTGTATTACTGTCTTTATCTTAATTTTCGGATGAAATTGTAAATCTGACTTGGAATCTCTCACTGGTTTGCTTTCAAACTAGGACAATGCCTCTCTCCCTCCCCTCTCCCACTTTCTTTTTTTTCTTGTTCCACTTTTTGGGGAAACCACCACACACCCAAAAAGGTGGCTAGGAAAGAAAAAAAAGTAGAGGTCATTCAGTTAAAGAATGGTCAAAATAATTGACATGTAGATTTTTGGGAGCTGTTTAGCCACAAAAAACTGGTTGACTAAAGGGTAAGTACTAATTTCAGATTAAACAGAAAATGACATTACAGAAAACCAGCAATACCTCCCATCAGGAGTAAGCACACGGCTGACACCAACAGCAGTTACAGAATCCCCAGCATCCAGCACTGTTGAACAAGGCTTGATTGAACCCAGCACATTCCCTTCAGTAATCACTGACAAATCACACTGGCCCCAGATAATGACCTGTACGAAAAAGAGTCATCTAGGAAATTTCACTTTAATCTTCTTGTAAATGCACGTACAAAAACATAACGAATAACTTAATTTAAATAATTCCAGGGCACAGAATGAAGTGGATGACCCTGAAAACAGTAAAAAATCTCTACCTACAAAGATCTGACTTTGTAGACAGTCTGTCTGATTTCATTAAAGCTACTGACAGCAAAACAAGATTCTGTTATGAAAGTTAAAGAAAAACTTGAGACCCATAGTATTATGTGACATATGCTTGTCTTCCTGCATAAAAAAAGAAGAGAGAATGTCCAACTGGCAGCCCACAGTCTTGTATATACATATTCAAGCACTTTATTTAGCTTATGAAAGTATCACTGATTTCTGTGCTAATACATGCAATAAGATTTTTGTGTATATATAAAATATAGGCTCATAGTGTTTGCTGTTCTAAAATACATTTAAAATAACTCCGGGCTTTCTAAATTCCTTTAACATTACTTACCTTTTTGTCCCGACTACCAGTAATAAAATACTTGCTATCTGGTGTCCAATCACAGGACCAAATAATTCGACTGTGAACAGCTGTATTTTTATCTGTGTAGGCACAGCAAGTGAAGACTGGTCCTGGAATAAAACACATAGAGGAAAAGCCTTGTTTCAACTACTTTACGTATTAAAAGTGATTGTTAGTCTTACTTCTCTCTGTGTCAGAACTGCAGGAGGAATACTTGGACATTATTCCACTCACTATTCCATTTTTTTTTCTTTAAAGCAATTGGGAATACTTAGGACTACATGAATTTTTTTTTCCAACACTTACCATAGTGATAACTGTTCAAGACCTTATCAGTCTGCCCCTATAGTCCTAAAACAGTGGGAAAAGTTCAATCTTTTACATGCATTTCTTTTTCAGAAGAATTTAAGTCCAAGTATAACACCTTCAGGTTATTTCTACCAAGTTTTTTTTAAGAACACTGATTTCAGAAGTTTTTGAATAGTGCAACATTTACTGTGTGTTCACGTTTCCCCAGTAATTTCACTAGAGCTCCTATTTACCAGGAAAGCCCCAACTGCTCCAATCATAATGGTCCAATTGTAAAGATTAATGTGTTCCCAGAGAGACGAGCTGCCATTTCACCATGTATATAATCAGACACTAAATCTGATCAGCACATCAGTAAATGGGAATGCTTTTCCTAAGTAGAAAAGGTTGTCATTTTGGAGGATAGACTTTGAATAACCACTTCTTGAGATGCCAATAGCAGCAGTTTTGCTTTACACTGATAATGATGTTATTTGTAGACAGAAGGGTTATTGATGAACAGATGAAAAGAGGATTTCCTCTACTGGCTATGAGTATTCATGATCCTTATCCTGAAACACTGTGTGACTACTGTGGACAATATGCCAGACTTTAGAATAGAAGTCTGAATAGAAGAGAAATTCAAGCCAGGATACAACCGGACACTGTCAGAAGGGGCCAAAATTCACTGCCAAGTCTCTAGGAACATTCTATAGAGCCCAGCAGTGTTTATATGCTATTAAGCCAAGAGTGCAATGATAATCGCTTTCAGCGCAAGCATCTGTTCTAGGATTCTATTAAAGTGTTCAATAGCAATCTCCTCATGATTTTGCAAAGCTCAAAGTCTTAATGAGAAAGTCAACTGAATCCTTACTATCAGCTCTTTTTCCAGACATAGCCAGTCCTAGTCAAATTAATCAATTGTGTAGGATTATCAGAAAGCCACACCAAAACCAGAGATTAATCCTGTCAGGAGTCTCAAAGTGTCATGCCCTGCAAGCAGGGACAAGGCAGCCCTGTGCAGGTTACTGGTGCAGCACTGAACCTTCAGGCTATGGCTGCAAAGAACTCTGAGATGAAGGCGTTCCTTGACAGAATGCCAATCTGAAGTTCAGCTTGTATACTTGATTTCAGTAAGTCAAACATACAGTCACATGCAGAAGGCAAAAGGACTAGCAGACTTCATTACATCCATCAATTAAACACCATCTAAAGCCTGATTATATTCTTCTCAGCATTTTAATTTCGTTTCTATCTTTCCACACATAAACTGCATTTCTTAAATCAACAAGAGCCTACAACACTAATAATCTCCAAAGTTGTAAGCAAAATGTCCATTAAAATATTTTATCAATTCTCTTTCAAATATTTTACAGCCAAAAATATTGAACAAACTGCCAAGTCTACAAATGTGTATACCCACTTAGTGTATCTTACCTGACTCTGAGGAATCTTGTTTCCTCCACAGTGACCAATTCCTGTCTCTAGAAACAGCTAGTAAAAATCTGTCATCAGGAGAAAATGCCAGCTGAGTAACAGTCAGATTGTGAAAAGACAAACTCTGCAGTTTCTTCCAAGAAGCAGTGCTCCACAAAATAATTGCTGCATGTTCTTTTTTGGAAGCCTGTATGGATGGAAAAAAATATCAGTGTGAATTAATGAGAGCAAGTACAAAAGTCACACATTTCAAAGTACCAGGATATTAGCTTGTTTTAAGGCTTGCAATCAAAGACTCAGCTTTCCTCTGGGAAGTTTCAACATTGTTTCAGTCGTTTCTTCTAATGCTGACAATATATCAGTAAGAAAAGATTTCAGATCTATATTTTTTAGAATTTATCTTACTAATATCTTCAAATGAATCACACAATTTAGGAATAGTAACATATTTGCAATCATTCTCACCTTTGCAAGGCAACTATCACTTATACAAAATCTTTCACATTTTTGTGATAGAACAGAATTCAGTCCTAGAAATCTGATAGCACTTTTCACTAGGTGGTGCTAGAATCTTTTCTTACCTTGCATGCCGAGGCAATTACAGTGTTTGAATTATTGCAAGCAACGCAAAAAATTTCATATCCATGTCCATACCTGAAATACATGTGAAAACAAATTCAACACATCACAATAATTTTTCCAGTATGTATCAAAGTTCTTACATTACTTTAAATCCCTTTTCAAAAATGAAAGGCACCTGCCAGGAACTTCTCACCACTGTTTCAGTATTACATTCCAGATAATTTGTTCAGCACTCAGTTTAAACATCTGCACAAATTCTTCCATTAGAGACTGGCTACAGAAAAATCTCTCCAGCCCATTCCATAGTCTTAAAGCATCAACACTGCAAAAGCTTATCCTAATGACTAACAAAGCAGATTAAAGCAGCATTTAACGTATCCTTATTTTCTTAAAAAGCAATTTTAACACTACCAATAAAAATCATAAACCACATATTTGAAAACCACTGAAGAAACATGCCACAAACACACAGTCAAAGGACGCCTATTCTGTGAAATACTGCAAGAAGGTTTCTGAACTAAAGGACAAGAATCATGTTGGAATAGGAAAACACCTCTGAAGTAAAACCCCCAAAATTTCTAGCCTTCTCCAGAAATACATCTTTTAATCAGTCTTTGCATGAGTTCTGCTGAAATTCAAGCTCACATATCCCTGGTATTAAACGAATAAGGAAAAATTCCATACAGACTGACACAAATTAAAATCAGTCACAAAAAGACTGGAAGCAAAGTAAAATTGGAGATGCAATCTATAAACAGTAGACAAGTATCAGCTCAATACCAGCAGGGTGGGGTAGTTTCCTACGAGTGTCCTAGCTCTGAAGAGATGGGCAGTTCTCTTAATAAACTCCTTTGGTCAGCAGTGTTAACTTCTTATATGGGACTGATGTTCATGGGATTTCTGCAGGAAAGAAATCAGAAAATCAGAAAATTTCTGATTTCAGCCAGAACAGCCACCTACTTAAATGACAAATTACTGTCTGGACCTGTTGAACTGAGTCCAAAGCATCATTAATAGAGATATCCCATCAACAGACTTCCACAGTCATGTCTTAAGACTGGGAATGCACTGGCTTTTCATGAAATGTAACTGTGCCCGGACCATTTAACAGTGAGAGGGACTGTGTACCCCTAATTGGAATGTTAAATTGCAACATTCTTATAATGATGAAGGTACTACTGAATGTCTTACTCTTAATTTGCCACCAGCAGGAGTTTTATCATAATGCTTACTTTGAAAGCACATTCCTGGACACTATTTTGTAGTGAAAACCATTGCAAGGCAATTTTCTAAAACTAAAAAAATATTTATTGCATCAAAAGCATAAATTTCCTGAAATTCAATGAACGAAAAACAACCTGTGAACAAAACAACCATATCCTTGGTTGCTTTGGTTTTAATCTCCTAGAAGTAGTATTGAAAAGCAGTTCTGCATGCAATGCTGCTTTTGCTAAATGGAAGCACCAAAATGTAACCATTCTTACTAAATTAACAGAAAACATAAAATACTGTCTTTTGCAAAGTCACATGAGCAGGACTATCCTAGGCTGGAATAGCCCACTGCTGTCTCCAGGAAAGAGGATTAACCTATTAGCAACAGGAGATGCTGTTTTAAAAGAATGTATGAGCCTTGACAACATAGGAGCTACAATTCGACCCCATCCTCTGATCCCATAAACAAAGTCTGATTTCTTCACTACGTAGTACACCCCCAAATAAAGGTTCACAATGGAGAGAAGTAACTGCATGAATGAATAATGAAATTATATTTTCAACAACAAGCAATTTTGCCTCAGCATTGTGCAATTCACAGCATTTTTTTACTGCACAGGTAAACTGACTTGACTTTCAAAGTGTCCAGAAAATACAGTAATTTTCTAGTGTCAAAAAAGATCTCTTTCAACTTCCAAGTGTATTACATGAAATGTACATATGTATAAACATATATATATATGTCAACACTCAGGCTTTAATCTCAGCATGCTGTATATGAACTCTCTATGATAATTTTCCAAGAGATTAAAGACTAGCATACTCTCACAAGATTTACCATATTTTTAAAGTTATTATATTATGTAAAAAAATTCAGCAAGTTCTTCATACTAAAACCTCCTCAAGCAAACACTTTGCAAAACCCAGCACTAATCCTTCAAAATTTGGTGTCAAGTTAGAGCTAGGAATACACAAATGTCAATGACAAACAAGCTATTTTTAGCAAGTCAGTGCCTCACACTGTTCTTCTGCTGCTATGGCAACTTGAAATCTACATTACGCGATTTCATGTTACTTCTTTCAAGATTATTCTGAGCAAAAAATGTGAAAGTCTATGAATGCTTTACATCTTGTTGCTCTTGCATAAAATAATCTATGTCATTAGCTGTGTCTCTAAAAACAGAAAAAATTGCTCAGATAAGTCATCTGAAGACCATCATAAAACAGAGTTATTTTAATGAATGCAGGATATAAAGGCAGATAAGCAGTACTGCCATAGCAGAGTATAAAATATTAATGCCCCACTAGACTTCGTGAAATGTCAAAGGCAAATGAAGAAGAATTTTAGCCTTGGCTCCTCTTCACTACTTAAACATTCCTTATCAATCTACTTACGGGAGTGCATTAGCAGCCATAGCATGCACAGGAGAAACAGTTAAAGTAACAGTTAGAAATTACAAAATGTGCAGATATGGTCTAACATCCACCGGGCTTTCCTCCTAAAACCACTTTTAAGTACAAACACAGTAACAGAGCTTAAAAGCATTCAAAACGGATTTCCTGCCCAATTCAAGGCAAAGATGAGCTCCCACAGAACTTCCCCCTCCAGTCAAATGAAAGCAAGCTGCAAAGTGTTTCCCCAAAGCTTTTTGTTTCCTCCCTCCCAACTGCAGTCACAAAACTGGTAATGTATAGAGGTAACTGTGATCATCAGCAAAGGCTCAACATTCTTCTTGTTCCAGTCTGAGACCCCTTTCAGGAGAATCAAATAAACCCATAAGAGATTGAGATTATTCAATTTATTTGGGCTACACTTTGAAGATTGATACTAAAACTTTGAAGACTGTGAAAGTATAGCCTCATGTTACTGAGATCCTTAGGGAACAAATCAGGTGACAACATTCATGTGAAAATTGTTATGAATTTCAGAAAAGGAAGAAAACACATCTGAAGAATCCTAAAGCCCTGCAATCTCAAAACAATAATCATGACCACACAATTCCATTACCTTTGCAATTGAGTTGCAAAGTACTCAAATTGAGTACTTTGAGTACTTTGTCAGCACTCAATACCCAAACTGGATTTGTAACCATCTTACTCAACATTCATCACTTTGCTCTACCACTAGACACAAATCCTGGTTTGGCTGCTGCTTCCATCTACTGCACCTTACAACTCTGATAGGTGTTAGGGGCAAGCTCCTCCATTGATGCCTCAGCCTTTACTTCCATACCACATCTGCAGGCCTGTGCCAAGAAGTGGACAGAAGCAGAAAACTCCTTACACAGAGAGACCTTCAGTATAGACAAGGTTTTAAGGAGAAACAACCAAGTAAAATAAAATTGTGACACATCAGTTCTAACTGCTATTTTCTGCATTGTTTCTAATTTATATATATTTAAAATTTATTTCTTTTACAAGCAATAGAGTGCACACAAAGTCAAATGAGGTAGCAATATAGGAAGAGTTACAAGACCAGACTACATTAATACCTTGCAACAGCTTTCTGGAAATTCTGCAACTTAAATAAGAAAAGGAAAAATAAAACTTACAGCTTCTGAATTTCAGGCCATAAGGTATTCTGCAGCAAGTGATCCTCTGGTGGAGGTTCTAAAAAAGATTTGTACAGCATATTCAAATTTGATTTTTTCAAATCAGCTAAATAATGCTTCAAGTTTATACCCAATGAACCTCGTACAACAGAAATTAATCTCATACCTGTAAGGATCAAGGGTTGAAAATAAATCTCTGGATACTGATTCGAAATGGTATTAAATGATTCTTCATCCTCATCTGGCTGAACAGCCATATCTCCTATTCAAAGGAAGGACTTCATTAGCTAAAGAACATACTTAAAAGGAGGAAAAATATGAGGTCTTACTATACAAGTAAAAAACATCTATTTTTTTTTACAAGTAGTTGAAACCAGGTTTCTCTGCTTGCAGAGTTACAGTAATATAACTACTAAAAGCTTGTTATTCTAATGCATTTGAGAACGAGAAGATTTTAAAAAAATAATAATCTAACCTTCATTTTGAAACTGCCCTCTCTCCATCAGCACAATCTTTTAGAGATTCCTAAAAAGAATTTGACTGAGTGAAGCGGTCACCCGAGTTCAACCTGTGTTTCCCCAATGTTAAACCTCTCCTTCTGTATTTGAAAAGTTTAAGACAAAAATCTCTGATAACAAGTGATGAGTTCCTACATTTGATATAGATGACTAAATGAAAAGCCATACTTGAGCAACTGTATCTACAATTTGCAAACTTCAGCAAAACTGCTGAGGGCTCAGCCCTTAGCTTAGGCAAAAGTACCAGAGGTAACCTAAACTAGTTAATTTTAAATTAAAATTCAACTCTGTCCTTCACTGTGAAGGTATTAAGAAAAAGGTACAGAGACAGGGAACAGTTCCTCTCAGACAGAATCTACCTTTTTGCCAATGTACACCTCAAGCACAGCAGTTTCAAAGAGCAGGTACACAAAAAGCAAAGCAAAGACTATCTTCTCATTCATTCTGTCTTCTCTTTCCTAGAAAATTAAATGAGCAACATTTATCTGAGACCACTATCTGATCACTGCTCACCATGAAGATTTGTCTTTAGAGTAAGTGAGAAAACGTATGTGGTGTTTTACTCTAAGCCATCAGTGCTGACAGCATTGTGTGAGCAGTGGTGGACAATGCAGGAAAGTTGTATTCATGGTGCTGCTTCTGTGTGGGCCACATGAAATCAATGTAAATTAGTTATTCTCTGTGTGGCAATAATCTAGAAGAAGGAAGTTTTGTTCCCTCTCTCACTGGAAGAACTCATGAGAAAGAAGGGGGAAAAAACTTTGCCAAAATACATTTCATGAGTAATTTGAAGTATAACAAAGTTGGTTTCTCTCACAAATGATTTAGGAAAATCTGTCTTATTGCCATTGAAGACCCTGGAGACAAACCTTATTAAAATGCTTCCTTTTTTAGACCACACCTTCTGATAAAGCTTTAAGCAGAGAAAAAACAGGTCTGACCTAATTTGTACATTCCACTAGAGTGCATTTTTACCAGAGACTTTATAAAAAATCAGACTCCTAGTCTCATTCCCAGTCTCAGGAGAATACTTTTATCATTCTAGGGAAATGTTTGTCCCTCCCTTCCTTGTTCCTCCACAATGTAATCTCCCCTGCCTCTGCAAGACATTAGTTACTGCTGGCTAACTAATTCTTCTTTACTTGTGCTTTTTGTTTTATTTTTAAGCACTATGTTTAGATGCTAGCAAAGAAATACACACTTTGCATTACTTTATTTCTAGATTCTGAACTTTCAGTCAAGACTACGCTCACAGACCTAATACGTACACAAAAACAATCCCTTAAATAAAGTTTCCACATGAAACACCACAACCATTATTACTCACTAGCAGTACCTTCAAAAACAGCTTTATTGGATAATCCCAAAGCTGGCACAGTTGCACCTTCTGGAAGATCAGATGACTGCTGAATTAAAGAAAAAAAGAAAGGGTACACACAGATTGCCACATAGGCTTGGATTTCAAAGGCCACAACTTAAGGAATCCCCAAGAGTTTCTAGAATTATTTTCCTAGAGAAGTGAAGGGGGCACTTTGAAAAACTCTTGTCCAGGACATATCCTGGACAAAACACAGACCAATACTCTGCCAGGAAGGAAAAAAAAAAAAAAAGCTTTTCTAAGGCCCCAGCTCAAGGATTTTCTTCAACCCTAATTGCAGGTTTTCTTCCACAATTATATTTATTCTAGCACATACATGACAATTAATCTATTAACTGAGAGCACTGCAGTTTTTAACACAATAGAACTCGGAAATCATTGTTCTGAAGTGAAATTATAAAGCAGCATTTTGGAAAAAAGAACAGAGGGTGACTGCCTGTGACCACAACTTGAAACACAACTCAGTAAATAGCACAGAGATGTAGCTAGAATACTTGTCTGTTTAAAGCAGCACAAGGGAAAGACAAATCATCAGACAGAAAATACTTCCATAATGGCATAGGGAAAAGAGTAAAAATTTAGAAAGGGTAAGCGAACTTGGGGACATTCATGCAGAGATTAAAAAAAAAATTAATAGTTGTAAACCCACTTCCTTATGGTATCTGAAAAGTTCAAAGACAGACTGTTGTACAGAATTAAATCAATAATTTAGGTGATAGCTTAAAATGTATTTAAATGTTCATAATTAGATGAGAAAATTTATCAGACAGATGAGTATAAGGCCTGTAAAACAAAAATTTGGGTTCCTCATTACAACCCAAAGTATAACACAATCCAATGGATTTGAACTGAATATAGTCCTACTAAACCCTTTTTGAATATAAAGCTGTTTTTTCTTTAGTTTTAGGTACTTTTTTTGGGAAGGCACTTGAGCCAAATTAAGAAAAAGCTTCCCCACTTTAATGATAAAAAGCTTTCACAGAAAACAATTTCAAGAAAGCTATTTAAAAGCAGCTGTATAATTAGAGCTCATAAAGCCTTCCTCTTTAACCAAAGCCCATGTGAAACACTATGCGATATGAATCAAAAAACAGCACTCAGAGGAAGAGCTGATAAGAAGTCTTCATAAAATAAAATAATGACATCTGCCAGCCTTATAAAAGCACAATGTTATTTGTACAATGGTCATTAATGCAAATGCTTACGAAGTCTTGTGGAATTAAAGCACTAAACAGCTACTTATGTAACTTCTTGCTATCAAAAATGATTCTATTTCTACCACAGATATTTCAGTTGTTAAATTAAATGGAAAGGCTAATCCTTCTCTGAGAAACTGCACTGAAAACCCTGCTTTTGAGTGAGATATCCAAAGAGCATGCAAGGCACTGTACAGAGGCAACTATCTTGAATGAGGTCTACTCTACAGAATGCAGACAAAATCCAAATTAGATCTTACTGCAAATGGGGAGCAAACAAAGGACAGCAACACAGGACAGCAGACATACCCACAGCTAAGAACTGGAATGTAAGGCCTCAAGAAAATTTCCAATTCCAAGAAGAAACAAAGCCTGGGCAAGTACATATTTATAAATATTTTTATGTAAGAACTAAAAACAGTGCTGAAAGCTTTACGCTATTTCCAAGCATACAATTACAAACAAAAAATAGTAATACCAACACATAACCACAAAATAATTAGATCTAGACAAGACTACTACACCTTTAAATTAAGAATTTACCATTAGCAGGCTTTATTGTTTGTTTAATCCCCAAGTGTGTACAGCGGCCTACTTTGGGTTGAGTTACGTAAAATTTACCCACGCTCCTTTCAGCCTTCTGACACAAGGTCTTGTTTGGTTTCAAACAGAATCTGTTCCATATGACAACACCAAAAAAACACATATGAAACAACACACATGGAAGCAAGCAAAAGGGAAAGGAAAAACAAGGTTAAGGATTTGGTACAACTAAAAGAATTTTTACAGAGTTTAGTGCAATGTGATGTTTTCTGAAGCATTAACTTTATTTACACCTAAGAGGGCTCTCTTCATTTAGCACTGCTTTATCACACTTACATGGGAGCACAGTTTCTCCACTGGGATACCAGTGATGTAACTGAAATTTTCTATAAAATTCTTGGGGGCACGAAAAACTCGAAGCACTTTTTCATCTGCTCCTGACACAAACTCAAACCGGCTGATCATTGCCAGGCAGCGCAGGTCATATCCGTGTACTTGAGGCCGGGCAATTTCATGCCAGGTTACCTAAAAATGAACAGACACACAGCAAAACCACAGTTCTCAAACAGAGAAGCGGCACAATTTGAAGTTCAAAAAAAAGTACCACTGTTTACTTGCTGAATTTATTAATACAAACCAAAGTTAAGAGCAACCTTCTACTGATGTGCATAAAACTGGTGCTCACATACATCAGCTGAATCCTATTCTTCCACCAAACCATTCCTGTAATTATTAAACTGTGTCCCTACACAGATGTGTTTAAGGCACTTACTGTGACTTCTTTATGCTAGACAGTCAGGAATAGAACATAATTTGCCTAAGCAAAAAGAGGATTGTATCCTACTACTTTCAAAACTGTAGGTCTGAAAGACCTAAGAAAGGTAATAATTATCTTGCTTCCTTCATCTGTCTTTCACAAAGAACAGCAGCACTGCTGTCCAGCAGGTTACAGGTTCCTACTTCCCTCTTTTCTTTAAATACTTGATTTAAATGAGGCCATTTAAGAGATGCTTTGCAAAAAACTGACAAAACCATAATAGATTCTTGCAAAAAAAAACCCCTGGAAAATCTGGATAATCATAGAAGTGTTTTCTTTTTTCCTGCTTTCCTGATATATTCTATCCACCCTTTAAGTGTTAATCCAAGAAAACAAGAATTAACAGTTAACCAAAACAGAGAGGCAAGCTAGTTTTACAGTTATACTAAACAAAGAATATTAGCAAAAATGATATTACATTATTTTAATTGCTTTTCTAAAAATCTGACTCATTCTACACGAGAAATTACTCTTTAAAAAAGCCATTTGTTTTCTAGCAAATGCACTCTCATGAAGAGATTTTTCCTAAGTGCCATTTGCTACTTCACCTAAATGATACTTCAGTTGGAAAAATCCAGTGTGTACTTTTGAGTTAAGAGCTAGCAGAATAAGAATCAATTAAAATAACAGATTACTTCATTATTAGAACTCCTACTACTTCAGTATTCCAATGCCTGTAGCCAAGACAGAATGTACACTGTACTAGATATCATATGAATATAAGCAAAGACATTATATTGACTGAAAACTGCACATATCACCCTAAAAATTCAATTGAGTTTTGAATGTTGAAGTTTCCGATAGGACCTGAATGGGAATTTGAGACATTGTACAAAACCTCATAATTTCACAAGGGCTTCATTATTTTTCAGGGAGGAAAAAAGCATTCATTCTTAAAAAAAAAAAAAAAGATAAAATCAAACAGTGCAACAAACTCTTCTTGCCCTTTACTAGGTAAGGAATACTTTGCATATTTTGGAACGTAACACATAGCAGGAATGAAAAAAACTGAAAAAACTCAAACCCCAAACAAACAAAGAAAGGGCTGTGTAAGTCATGCAATAAGCTTCCTCCAGAAAAATCAGGATGCAAATTTGCATGACAAATTGAAGCTGATGGTTATTCCTCTTTTCTGATATTCCGATATCAGAACTGAGACTTTAAGAAAGGATATTTATTTGCATTTAACACTTAGTTTCCTTTTTATAGGCAAAAACATGAACATTGAGCTGTAATACTAACTTTCCATAGATATCTGCACCATCCATTGTCTTGTTAAGACAAACATCAGATGTCTCCTGTTGTAATTTTTCAGATGCTAAACTCAGTGTAATAAATAAAGTAAGGCGTTTTAAAAGCCTATGCTACCCAAGTTCATGAGGAGCAGAATTTCATTCTTAAAAAAGGTTCAGAAAGTCAGGGTTCAGAAGGCCTGAACAAACCTCTTCAAATGACCCATTTCTATCCCAGCCCTCCACTTCACTCATCCATAAAGGATACTATAGCTTTCTCTCACACCTCATGCAGCAACAAATATTGAAACTACTTAGATTTATACCTGGTCAAATTAGCCAGGTGGCTGCTCTGTGTCAGAACAGGAAGGCGAAGTACAAGAATTCAGTTTATGCCAAATTTAGATATGAAGACTGCAATCACTCTGCTAAATCAACTGATTCGAAAGTTTCAGAGAGAGCTGTGAAGGTAAATCATCCAGAGATCAGTTCTCTCAGAAAATAGGATTAAAATTTAACAAGCAGCATACAGAAAAAAGAGTGGTACTTCTGAAGGTCACAGAGAAAGTGATATTGACAACTCTTGATTGATGCCAACTTACATCATGTGCTAGTCCTGAACTCTGTTTTTGTATATTTAATGTACCCTCCAGAGTGGAGAGTAGGGTAAAAAGCAGGGAAGGAAACCGGAAATGTCCTTCCTAAAACACAAGGCAAAGCATAGCTCTTGAACTGGGATTGCCACCACTCCTGTGTGGCCTGGAAGAAGGAAATCAAAGAAATCATGCCAAATTCACTCTCTCAAAAACATGAGACCTCCTGTGCTGGTCTACATTACAGAAGCTTTGACAAGACAGCTATAATAGCCTCCCCCAATCAATGGCACAGGGCTTTATATGACTACAGTCAGTCTAGTTTCTGCCAGTTTCCTGAATGGAACATTGGCACTGTTCTGCCAGAAAAGGTTGTATTTGTAGATCAGGAAAATGCTTGAGAAACAATAAACAGGAACTTCTGCATTCCTAAACAGACTTTCCCCCAACCCAATGCAGGAGGAGTGAGCAAGCAGCTGTGTGGTCCTTAGTTGCTGGCTGGAGGTTATAACAGGACTTGTACCAGCTGCACTCAGGTAGTTCAGATAACAGTTCTAGTAAAACAGAGTCATAAACAAACTAATGTAAAAAAATGCAGCGAGAACTTTGCTCAGGTTAAGTTCGTGTAAAGAAGCACAACCAAAGCTGAGTTTCTTTATGATTACCTGCAGAAGTGTTTAGCCAATTGTTAAACAAGGGCAATAGGTGGTTATTAGTAGCAGTCATGTATTCCTCCTTCTGAATTACTGCAGAGCCTGTTTCCCAAGACTCTGGGAGAACACTAACTGAAGGTAATCTGGAGGTGGACTAAAGACTGAACTGCAATCATGTGTGATTGCAAAAACTCTGCCACTAATATTTTTAAAGTGAAAACAGCACACACTGAATGACCAAACCAAGCAGCTTTGAACAGATCATCACTTGGGGAACTTTGAGTTATACTCAGATGACTCATTCCAAACTCAGGACAGACCAAGCCCCCTGTGCTGGTTTGAGGAAAATTTTGGGGGGACTGTACTCTGATAGAAGGCGAATCACAGCCACCCCTCCCCCACCAGGTTCGGGAAAGGAATCTTCCTCAGAGGAAAGTGAAAGAGATAAAAAAAACCCTATTTATTTAACAAACACACACGGGAAAAAAAGAAAGAAAAAAAAAGAAAAGAAGGGAAAAAAATGCTATACAATAAAATCTCTTGCTATGGAGAGAAAACCTGGAAAACTTCAGAGTCCTTCTGTGGGTGTGGCCTCTCTCCTCCTTCTCAGAGCTGGGGTGGTGTGGGGGCCCCTGCCCCGCTCCGAACCAGGGTAAGGCCTCACGGTACCAGGTTCTGATGTTCTGATGTTCTGCATAAGTCCAGAAGAGGAGAAGGAAAAAAAGAAAAAAAGTCCCAGGGAAAAAAAAAAACAAAATTCAACTCTTCGTCTCTCTCTCCGAAGAAAAGGAGCCGAAAAACTGAAAAACTGGCCGAAAGCAGAGCCTGAAGGGTGCCTCCTCCTGCTCCACGCCCGCAGAGGAAAAAAACCGTGCGAGATAACAGTGTCCTTGGAGCACAGAACTGCTTCAAAGAAGTTCATCTGACTTTTTTTCCTCTCGCACCCAGGTTTTTTTAAAAGGCATGAAAAATGTCTGGGCGATAGGGGATACACACCATGAAGTCACTCCAGGACACCCCCTTAACCACGCTCACAAAATCTTTGAAGTTCGTACCTCTGTCTCTTCCTTCCTTTTCCACGGAGCAAAGAGCCTTGTAGTTTGATCGGAGCCCACACTGATGATAAACTCTCCTTCCGGATCCCACTTTACATCCTCTACACTGTTAAAATGTCCTGAAATCACAACTTCTGGAGTCCATTCTTTCTATTAAAAGAGTTCCACAAAGTAGTAAGGAGTTTTTCATTCGACTGATTGGTACATTATACGCAAAATAGAAGTATCGACGTACTTGTTAAGAAAGTAAGACAAAGACATCTGCAAACAGCAAATTATTAAAACTCAAGAGAGGCTGAAGAGACACAAATACTGATTTATTGCTCCCATTTAAAAGAAATTTGTGTTATTTGTTCAGCTGTGAACAAAGCACAATCACAAAGGAGTTCAGTCTATTCAACTGACTTCATGATCACCGCAGGTAAGAAACAGCATTTAGAGCCAGGAAGATTTCAACCTCCCTTCTGTGCAAGAGTGAGACTCCTACAGAATATTTTATTCAGAAAAGGACTGTTTCAGTCACTCATTTTAAATTATACTGTTACACTTTTCTATTAATAACAGAAATTTACCTCAAATGACTTAAAAGTACAATTCTTTTAAGTAATACTACTAACAAAAAAATCCAACATACCTTATTAACTGCAGCCTGTTTCCAAAGGTGTAGGGCTCCATGAAAAGCATGAGCAATGATCATTGAACCATCTGGACTAAACTGGCAGTCAAAAAATCCAAGAGTATTGCCACCCACTTCACCCACCCGTACCTAAATTAATGAACAGAAGAGAAATATCCATGAAAATGGCCTTCCATTCCTACAAAATCATTCTTATTTCATGAGATGAAAAACTACCTTTAGACAAGAGTTCACATTACACACACAAACACAGTCAAAGAATATTTTAATTGCAAAGTTAAGCACTGAAATATCATGGGAATTAAAGCTGCATGCCATTTGAATGGAGCCTTCCCTTCACAGACATCTCAAGATAGGATCCCTCAAGGGAAAGAAAACATCACATTAGATGAAATGCAAACCCAAAGGTTCTGTGTTTCAGACCAGCTTGTTGGATGCAACAGTTCCTTATCATCTGTTGCCTGGCTACTGCTCTGTTGCACAATATGGAAAACTGATTGAAAGAAACAGTAGTTCCCAAGTACATTTTGTTTTCCTACTTAATTTCTGAGATTCCCTAGCATATTTTCACTTCCCTGTTTCCCCACGAACACCTGCAATTTGATCCACACTCTCTCATATTCTGACCCCTGTTTTGTGCTTTCCTCATGACTTCACATATATGTACACATGCATACACACAGGCCTTATAGTTGCTCTAGTGCCCTTCCACTTTTTAAATTTTATTAAAAAAATCAATGAAGTTACATTTTCAAGTCTTATGCAAGACATAAGACCACAATTTCTTTCAACTTTCAACTCCCCCATTCTTATATAGCCCCTTTTAAGATCAAAATGAAATGAACCAATGCCCCATTTTAAATGGCATTGCACTAGCAGTTCCATTTTATTAGTACTCATTCAAAAAAAAAAATACCACTCATATTGAAGTGACTTTGATATGTCATGCTAGAGGCAGAATTCTAGTCTCACCTCTGAGCAGGGGAATGAATTTCTGAAGTCATCTTGTTCATCATATCATGAGAGAGAAAGAGAGAAATTGGCATGTTCCCCTTGTGCCCTTCCTCCCTGCAGGATTCCAGCTCAGATTTCCCTCTCTCGATGCAAAATGGATTGCTGCAGTTAAAATGTCTGATCTGAACTTCAAGCTGCACAATTGTGGCCAAATCAATGCAAACAGAATGTAAAATTACAGAATCACAACTCGCAACAAGATTTACTGCATAACCCATTTTTAGAAGCTTGTGAATTTAGCCACAACTACACGTTACACCTAGGGACATAAAATGCCATCTCCGTGTGATCACCCGTTTATGAACTAATTTCTACTTTAAGCACAAAGGCACCAGAACTTTTAAATTAAACAGAAGAAAAATTAAATACCCTACTGTGATTATCTCTTTTACATCCAAGAGAGGACTGGAGCTTTCTTTGTGACAGGAAAGATCACAAACAACGGCTAGCATAACCCAACACAAACAACTTCAGCTGAACTACTGCAATTTGGAAAAGCAGGTCAGCTGAAAACAAAGACATCAATCACAGCACTAGAGAAATCTGGTTGTACTACTTGTTTATTTAGGATGATCCACATCAGAACAGCTTTCAGAATACTACATGAGTGACACGAGTCTTCAGGTCAAATGGAGAAAAACCTAATGACACAGCCCATGGTCAAGTTACTGTGAGTAAAACCAGGCTTATGAATTGCGTGTCAGCTGCTCTGTAGTAACTGCTTAGGTCACATTCCCACAAGGATTAACTGCAAACAGTTCAAGAGGGTTTCTTCCTCTTCTTACCAGGAGTATATAGCATGTGTTACTATGCAGCACCTGTCGTGTACACCATGAATGACAGCTGAGCACAAACACCCCTTGTAAACTCCTCAGTATAGTAATAAGAAAACAAACAAGCAATAAAAATCATATTGTATCACTTTTTTAAAAAAATACAGTTTTACTCGCAACAGAGCATCAGAATCAGTATTTTTGCAAGAAAGCACTTCTGCCTTTCTCCACCAGACGTTTATAAAGTTTTTGCTCCCTACAGTATACACATGATGCTGGCAACACAACTTGAATACAGTACATATTTTGAGAAAGACTGACACTTGCCTGTTCTAGCCAGACTCCAGATTCCTTATCAGGTTCCCAGATGATCACAGTTTTGTCCATTGATGCAGACAATATCCTCATTGGTTGTTGCATGCTGCCATCTACAGTACAAGGAAAATTATTACCCTACAACCTAGGAGAATACTTTCTAAAGAAATTAGGTGATACTGAAATACAAACACATTAAGAAAATTATTCATCAGAGACATGCAATGCAGTTCTTATATGCCAAACTTACAAGCTCTGCATTCTTGCCAGGCATTCTTTAGGAGATACTGTATTCTCAGCCATAATCATCCAAAGAAAATGTAAAACATGTACATGAGAACAACCATGTTCCACAGTTTTCTCACTCCAAACTTACATTGAATTATACTTAATTTGGAGGAAAAGCTAGAGCTTCACAAAGAGAATGCACAGCAGTACTCAGTTCCATTCCTTAAAGAAATTTACAGTTTAAAATAAAATAGTTGTCCAGTATTCACAATTTGGGTTTTTTAACAAATTGTTAGGTTTGCTACTGACTCCAGCAGACTCTAGCACCCTGTAATACATACAGTAACTCAGGACTGCTCCTCAGAGTGCAGTGAAACACTCCAAAAAAAGCCCAACACACAATGGGAAAGAGGGAGCTGGTTCATCACCCCGTAGTGAAACCTGCAGGAAAATAACTGAGGAATTTTTCTTGATAATAGAGATATTAGTGGGCATCTCATGAGGTGATAGGCTAGCAAGAGACCTCCCACCTTACCTTCTGCATTGAGAATATGTCTCTCAGATCAATTTGCCTCTAGTAAAAATCTATTTTGGGGAACCCAGCACCGGGCAGGCCACAGAACACGAGCAGCTTCACATATGCAGAAGCTGGTCGAACAGGACAGTTTTCAGACTGTAGCTTAAGGCTGACAGGCCTATATTGTGCCTAAACCTGGCTCTAAAAGGCTAAATCTCTTTGGGGTGTCTCATCTAGAAAAAAAAGAAAAGTTTAAGGACCAGATAATTAAACTAATATTTTTACAGCAAGTCCTGTGTCTTTCACTACACATATTTTGACATTCTAATGGCACTCTGCTGTTTGAGTTTTGTATATACACCAGCGAAGATGGTGCAGTCCTTTGTACTGCTAAAGTCACCTGCCATCAGTACCTCCAAAATATATCAGAACAGAAGACACCTGTGCCAGTACAAATATTCAAGGATGTTCTGATTGTGCAATGTCAAATCAAGAATCTCCTTCCCTTACATGCCAGGCAGACATATAACGGCAAATCAGTACTGCAAACAAGGCTGTCAGAATTTAAGGATTTCAAAAGAAAGATAAATACTAGAGCAAAATGCAAAATTAAACTGTGAATAACACTGTTTCAATGGGAGTCTGCATTAATGCCTTAAAGTTACATGCTAGAGAAAACTGATAGTCCAGGAATCTACACCATTAAAAAGAAAGGAGTGCTCTTGAGGTAATGCTTACCTTCTGAAGAACAGACATTTCAAACACATGTATCAAGGCACCCTATTAGAGCTATTAATTAATACTGATCAATTAAACTAATTTGTACACTATAAGGCACAAATCAATCACAATAAAGTCATTACAACTATTTAATTTCATGCCTTAAAAAAACATGAGTACAAGGCAACATCTGTTTACTCATAAAACATTATTTGCAGAATTTAAAGACTCTCATTGTCTACAGGAACAAGTGAACATGCAAACACAGTACAAAGACACATGACTATACTCTACATATACAACACTCAGCATTGCTGGTAAGTGTTTGATATCTTCTTACCTTTGGAAAATGAAGGTTGCCAGTGAACTGCATATACCCAGTTTTCATGACCAGCCAACACAGACTCCAAAGAAACTGCATATGATGTGTCAACACCTACCAGAAATCAGGGAAAAGCACATTGCTATCTAAAAGCCAAGAAAGACCAGGTCATTTCTGCTACCATTAGTAAAAATAATCAACTGCTTTCAACATCTACTGATATCTCGAAAGCTTACTGACATTGAACAGCTCCTTGAAATCCTACAAAGATTTCAAGCCCTGAGTACCAAACTGATGGTCACAGGTCAGTGTATTGCCTCAGAGAGGTCTCTCAGAATTCCTAAAGAACTCTCAAGCAGCACTGAAGTAAATGCTCTAAATTGGCACTACGCATACTCTTATGCATATTTGCATCTCCAAATGACTGAAAACAAGCATTAAGATACTTCAAACAATGAATCAGGATTTGCAGGAAGTATTATGAGCACTTTTTACACATAACATCATACACACTTCATTATATTATCTAAGTTGACAAACAACTTACCCTACAATATCAGCAATGCAAGCATCTGACATTACTGTGCTTAAATGACCACAAAGTAAGCCTGCACATACTTACCTGTTCTTTTCAGTATGTTTCTAATCTTTAAATAATAGCAGCACCTCTTAATTCGTTATATTTGAAAGAAAATGAAAGGTAAGCTATTAAACTGGAGAACTACACAACAGCTTCCCTCCCACAAACAGGTGTCCCACATACTGCATTTGGAATACACATAACATTAACAACACGTTGATATTAAGCTCTCTCCATTTAATTTACCATTAAATGGTAAATGCTTTACCATTTCTTTACAACAGTAATTCTGCTTTTTCTAACAGCTAAAAATAATGCAGTCAACAAGAAACAAACCAAACTAGGTGGTAACCACCTTGTTAGCTTCCCTGAAACCATGAAGAGATACACAAGTGAAAAGTTGTCAGAAAATTTTGCAGCTGTTACCTACCTTTAACAGTAAAAACATTCTCTTTCAGTTTTATGGAATCATCTTCAGTTTCTACAAGTTGCTTTGATTTTGGACATACTTTCCAAATTCTTATCAAACAGTCCTGAGCACAGCTTGCTAAGAAAAGGTCTTCATCTATTTGTTTTCAAAAAAAGAAGAAAAAAAAACCCAATAGAGCCACATTTTCACTGCAACCACTGCCATGACTTAACCTATCACCTTTCCTGACATGCACCTAGAGCATTATTCCAATTTTTCCTATTGTACACAGCATAAAAATATCCACTGTTTTATTTCAACACCAACTCACTTTCTCATTCAAATTCTCTATTATTTTATAATGCACTGACTATGAACATGTCCCTGCTTGTAAGATGTGGAAGACATGGAAAACACTGCACATGTTGTACATATATTTCCCTACTATTTACAGCCTTTGCTTTGGGAATTCTATCAGTCTCAATACCTGTCAAGAACTCATTTCCTTTCTCCAGGCTTGCAGCATCCTCTAATTCCATTTTTTTTGTGCCATTGCAATAAATATTTAACTAGTTAATGTCTGAAAAGGTTGTCCTTAATTCCCCAATTAAAAACAAAAAAAAGCAGGGGGGGAAGCAGGAAAAGAAAAGATAAACATACTATTTCCCGCAACTCTCCCCACTTTGAAAAAGCAGTCAACTCTTCCTCACTCAGATACAGACATTTGTATATTGAAAAGGACAAGTTGCTAAAACTCCAATTTGTTTGCATTTAAGTATGAGTCAGGTAAACATACCTGAGGCAAGCAAGAAAAATAGGTTTTAAAAGGAAACGAAGTTTCATCTTGATTTTTAATATCAATACCACCATCTCAGGAAAACAAACATCACAACTACAAGAGCTTAGGTGCTACAGTGCCTCAAGGTCATCCGCTGGAGGGGTAAAACACTAGTATTGTCATTAAACCAAATTCCATTTTATTTCCCTTTCATACTGACCACAGACTGCCCACTCAACGCCTCTTATCCAATCTTCATGGCCAGGGAGTATTAAAGTTTTCTGAAACTGAATAAAAACTCCCGTTACATCACAGAAACACACCTAATTACCATGCACATATCAGCAATAAGCTTTATTTTTTCAAGTCTTTTATATTTACAGCTTCTATTTTTTGAAATAGGGAAAAAAAAAAGCTGCTACTAAGGACTGTAATTTACACACAGATTCTAGATAAGCCTTTTTGGTTTTGTCACCACTGGATAAGCACATATAACATTATGGCATTTCCCATATACAAGCAGGAAACATGAATTTAAGGTGCACACCTTCAAGAAGTTACAATCTCTCTATGATACAGCTGAAATTTTTTTAAAGTTTATCAAGGTTACTGTGTTACACAAAGAATAACATAATGCAGGTGTGATGTGACAAGTAATTTCTCATATTTGTGTGAAATGGATGCAACTGCAGACAATGAAGAAAATGAATACAGGCAAAATCAAGTATAAAACGAAGAGTAAATGCTTTGAAATTATTTCAAGAATAAATTTGTAATAGAATATGATTAATAAGACTCAGTTATGGTGCTGGAAATATTTCCTATGTTTCTTAAGTTTACTGACACAGTTTCTAAGGAAGATATACATCAAGAACTGCTGGTGGAAAATTCTGCATGAACATGGGCTCAGGAACACAGGAATGGAAACAGAGTCTGGATTACCTTTTAAGAACTTTCACTAGTAATTTATTTTCATTCATAACATATGTAATGTTACTGTTTTATTTTGATTCAAGTATAAGTATTTACTCCTTACTTAGCACTTAAACCATTTCTGCTTTTCTTTGCCCAGAAAAAGCCCTACTTCCACAACAATTTTCTAATCCAAGTTGACTTAAAATGTCTGAAGTAACTGTTATAGTTAAAACGCTACTGTAGTTCAGTATGAATAACTATCACATTATTTCTGGCATTATATTCTACTAAATTCCTTACCTAGGCCTACAAAGAGCTATGATTAAATGATAGCCTCTGCTATCAGGACAAGTAAAAAAGCCTTTCTCATTGTGTTATTGCTCTTCCACAAAATCTGTCTTCAGCTTCAGAAGAGATGGTGAACACTAGTAACTCACCCAAAGGAAAAATCTGTATGAGTATGAAAAAACTCATACTCAGAAACTGGTGCCTCTCTCTTTGACCCAACATTTCCAATGTTCCCCAAAACCACCTTCCCATCAAACAATGTTACTCTGCTTCTCCTCGTCATACAGCAGCAGTCACATAATCATAGAATGGTTTAGTTTGGAAAGGACATTAAAAATCATCTAGATCCACCCCCCCAGCCATGAGCAGGGACACCTTCCACTAGACCAGGTTACTCAAAGCCAATCCAACCTGGCCTCAAGCTGTTCCAGGGACAAGACATCCACAACTTCTCTGGGCAACTTGTTCCAGTGCCTCATCACTCTCACAGCATAGAATTTCTTCCTAATATCTACTCTAAACCCACTCTCTTTCAGTTTGAAGCCACTGCCCCTTCTCCTGTAACTACACGCCCTTGTAAAATGTCCCTAAAATTACAGAACAATCTGTATATGAGATACGTGGCCAGAAGAGATGATCAGATACTTCCAAATCCAAAATGATAGGTCTTAAGACTTTTCTCAGAGCCACCTAAGCCTCGTTTAGCTGGTGACTTCTGCACTCACTGGCACTTTCAGATTTGGCATTCCAGACAGATTTTTATGTTTAACACCCATCAGGTTATGCATAAAGGCAGAAAGGAACAGTCCAGGAAGTGAGATGAAACAGCAACCCAAAGATTTTTCTGAAGACTACATGCTTCTGGCAATACATAAAAAAAATCTTTAGCAATAGATATTTCAGATAATAGATAAAACACATATTTATTTATTCCTTTATATGATCTTTGATAAAATGCTCTGTATTTTATAGTCATCAAGGTTAGTTGGTAAGTTTATTTCTAACTGAAAGATTGGTTCAGGCTGAACTGTTGCTAACAACCTTCTCTTTTATGGTTCATTTTGTGCTAAATAGTGTGTATATCTCCTGAAACTTGATGCTAATATTAATCTAAATACACATCTAATCATTTTCCTTTTTCTAATTTCAAGGTGTTGTGGTGTGGGGTTTTTTTAATTACCCTACTCACCTTACATCAAAGGGATCTATCAAGAAAAGCAATCATTTGTTTTCTCTTAAAAGAGTAAAACTAAGTACTTTGAGATTATTAATACCACCCCAGATTTTGAAGTGAGTTCCCGAACAGGCTTTTAGGCACTACTTAGCTTTAAGTCAAGCATGCAGTTCTTTTGTGCTACAGAACAAGCACTCTCAACCAGTCAGCTAGAAGCCTGTACTAATTTTTATTTTTACGTGCTTACATTGAATACTCCTATTGAGCTAATCACATGATTTAAGGTAGAGGCTTCTGAATTTAATTATCTCATATTCATGCACAGCAGCAATACCAGCACCAGATGATGTACGAGGCCTCACTGCTGAGGAGAGATACCCCCAAACCTCTGTAAATGTATCCACTCCCTTAAATGAGAAACTCACGCTGCTGTCTCTCCCATCCCTATAACATCATCCTCTACTCTGAACCTATCTGAGCAGCGTCAGTACAGTGGCTGGAAAACAGAGGTGAACACAAGGGCTATTACCATATCCAGAAGGATGATACCATGAAGCACGAGGAACACCACATTCTTAATCACGTGATTTACTTTTAGGTGGTCTGTGAGGAGCAAGGAGTTGGACCTAGCAATCCTAATGGGTCTCCTCGAACTTGAGATATTCTATGTTTCTATGATTCAGTCAAAGTTTTCAAGATACTGTTTCCCATAAAAATAAAAATTGTCCACTGAAACTGCGCAAGGAGTAGTGTTGCTGTTATGTTTTCTGCTAGGGTTTTTTGTATTGTTTTTGTCCTTTTCTTTGAAGTCTGCGTCTCTTGGTATCTTCTATACCAAGTTTCTTCAGATGTATTCTGTTCTAAAATTGAATCAATATAAAGCTCCGTGCATATGCACATGGTCATTATGTTTAGGTGATCCAAAGTTTTTATTATTGTCTAGGTTATATATACCAGTACTTGGAGCTGTCATTCTCTTTTTAACAGGTTTTGTTTTTATAGTCTCGTATTTCTTCTCCGTTTCAGTTTCCACTTGATCCTCACTGGATACATAAGAGGTTACAGTACCAACAGTTAAATCTAACAAAACCTCCTGGTCTGACTCTACTGCACAGGCTTTCCCATGCCTCTTACCTTATCTCTGAACACTGTTGCTTAGCAGCAATCTGGTCTCTTTTCTTTTAAGCAAAGAGTAAAGCTGTTCTGTGGATAGCACGGTTTATGAAGCCGTGGACATGCCCAGCACGCTCTGCACAACTAATCCTGCCCACACTTCAGGTACATCTCTTTCAGGACCAGGCTAGTAGCAGTTTGGTAAATTTGGCAACAGCAGTCCAAGTCTTCTCATTTTTTCTCCAGCAGACACTAGATGTGATATGCCTCCTCTATGCAGCTGTTAATCTCAACAGATTAGAAAGAACCTGAATTACCTTTGATTCATTCCCCCATTACACTTCTCAACTAGGCCAAACTGTTTGGGTGGAACCCAAAACACACAGTGCCCCATCTTCCCAGAGAAACAAAGCTCAACGTAGAAATGTTTTGGTTTAAAGCTCTAATTTAATCCACTGGTTTACTTGCTTGCCCTCCACAGGCCACATCCGTAGATGTTATATCTCAAGCAGAAAGATGTATTATGGTTTCTGAAAGATTTTCCCTGGATACTTTTATAAATCGATACCCTCCTCCAACAAGTCAGAAAAGTGAAGAGTTCATTTTCTCTCCACTATTTAACACAGTAAGCAATCTATGGGTAGGCAGTCTCAAAAGACTTAAAGCATGCCCACTCAGATTTAAAAAGCAAGCAGTTTTTAATGAATAAATACATTTTGACTGTAAAATTAATGAGTTTACCAAAAGGTAGCCTGAATTAGCTAAGTAAAGATGCCTCATCCTCCCTCAGAGTCTAACAGTGCCCTTTAAGTTCCATTAGAATGCACTGTTACGAACGTATGTTCTACCTTTGGATTCACACAACCTTTTTGAGGATGTTAACCACAGGAAGTGGTTTACAAGAGTCACAATTAACAAAACAAAGTTACAGGCTCTTACCAGTAAGGGAATGACACAGGAGCTAAGATTCTAATCACTCTCCTATGCCAAGTTCCAGTAAAAAATGGCAGGGCTATGGTAACACTTCCTTCAAATAGCTTTAATACTACTAAGAAGCCAAAAGGTGTCAGTAGATCTGAGAAAACCTGATGAAAGAGAACCCCACTTTAGCAGCTAGGCAGAAATTCATATCAGAAGGCTTGCAAGGATGTTTTAATTCTGATAATAGCTGTAAAGCACTACATGGGCTCTTCTCTTTGAGGCCTGCACAGTCCACTTAGCTAAGAGATGTTCCGGAAAGTTAAGATAGACACTGACAAGAAGTTCCACCTCATTTAAGAGATATTCTGAACACCAACTTTGCCACAACAGCTGGTGAAAATACTTTCTGAAATTGAAAGTGTGAAAAATAACACATGCAAAACAAAATTGCTCACCCCTTGTAGAAATAAAGTTTCCTACCTCTAAAAAAACAGTACAAACTTGCTTATGAAGCTGAAGAGGGAACTTGTTTATTCAAGTTACCTTCCTTTACACTCCACAGACTGACTGCCTTTAAAAATGGCAGACTATTGTTATGCTAGAAAGTTTGGCCAACAATGGGCAAAATAAGTTATGTATCTCTGAACATTTTTGGCAGTCAAACCGTATATAATTTGTTAATCTGAATCATACAAGAAAACAAGTTTCAAACTCTGAATGAGAAAAACCAACTGCACAGTCCCTGAGATAAAAGTCTTTCTTTAGCACATTGAGAATCAGTAGTGGCATTCTACCATTGCTAATTCCCAGAGAATTCATTAAACTGACTTAACTCACATGCTACACAGGAAAAAAAAACCCTAAAAATTTAACCAAGCACCCTGCTTTTCTACTGAGTAGTCAAGAAATCATTAAACATAGAAGAAAAGGATGAAGTACTTATTGACAACAGCAACCAAAAAATCTAAATATTGTACGTAGCAGCACAAACTGGCAAAATTATCTATAAAGTAGCTTTTATCTCTCTCAAAAAAAAAAAAAAAAAAAAAAAGGAGTATCTATTCTTTAATCCCTAAAGGGAGTGTGTCTGAGCAAATCCAGAAGACTAATTGGTTCTACATATGCCAGTTTCAAAGGGGTATTCTAAATGGTAGCTTCATTGGTGCATTGGGAGAGCATTTGTGGTTTGAAGGGGTTTTTTTAAGGGAGTGAGAAAAAGAAACAAGTGATACTGAGTTGTGTTCTGGAAAACAGTCATTCAACACATGCTTTAGAATCTAACAAAACTTCTGAACAGATGCAAGAGAGGACATAATGTTTTTCTACTGCTCCAGAGGAATATTTATCTGTATGAAAAACTAAAAATTGCCAGCTTCCAAATAACACATAAAAAATGGGTGTGCTTTTAGAAGATCAGATACTCCTAAAAATACTTTTTTTTTTAATGTTCAAAAGCATTCAAGCAAAAAGGGCATACTTAGCAAAAAACAAAAAATTCCTCAGATAGAAGTCATAACAGTTTTATTATAAGAATTTATAGAATGAAAGTAACATCATTTCCATATGAACAACTCAATGCCTGCATACTTAATAAAGGACAGTTGCAGCTATTCTGTATCAGTGGGAACAGAAACACAGGCTATCTTCTCATAGGGAAAAAAAAAGAAAACAAGAAAAACTAACACTTTCATGAACTGAATTAAACTTCAATATTCTGTATGTGCATTTCATCATTAGTCAAAAAAGGCATGAACTATTTGAAAAGAGGTGGTTGTATGTGATGGCTATGTAGAGACAGATAGGACTTACTGAAGAACTTGAAAAAAATCAATAGCACATTTGAAATGAAGCAGAAGAACTGAGTAATGCTCAGAGCAGGAGACAAAAATTATAATTACCTGACCATTCTGCTGAATAAACAAACTTATTTTGCAGTCATCACCACCACAAGCCAGTATTGGTACTGGAAAGGAAAAGAAAGTCTTAATTTTTTATAAAATCTAATATTCTAGGATATGAAAAAATACAAATAATGTAAAAATCAATATAGAAATATATCAATACTAACAGACAGGCAAGTGCGATACCACTTTTTAATGTTTCCTACATTAGCTGCCTAATAAACTAGGATCTCAAGAACACAGAACTCAGGAGTTATTTTGACATGCAAATAATATCTATAAATATTTAAGATGTTAAAAATTGCATGCTAGACGTTTGCCTCAAGCTCACATATCTGTAGGAGGTTCAAGTACGAGAGTTTTTAATTAATTATATTTTATTGATATCAACAGGCATTTGTTCTAAATACAGAAGAAGGAAGGAACAAAACAAAACGACTCAGAACTACGGCAATTCAAGTTCCTAAACCAACTAAGATAGGTTTTGATGGAGTTAGCAGAATTATTGTACAGCAAATAAAAGACAGACCAAAAATGGAGGACAGATCACCACTATCTGTACCCAAGAATATGAAAGCAATGAAACATTTTTTACACCTGCTCAGGTCTTGAGTAGTAGTTGACTTCCACTGGCTAACCTAAAAAGTGCACAAACCCCGTAAGTCTACTGAATCAAACCAGACAAAGTTATGTCTGAGGTTAAAAAAAGAGAAGTTAGGCAGCGTATTGCTTCCTCTCTCCTAGAGGAGAAGAAGAGGAAAAATTGTTAACATTTACTCCACTCTTCTCTTTTCAGGTCCTAAGGAGGAAATACTACTGCTAGAGACAGAAACAGTAAAAGAAAATAAATTCAGTATAAAATTATGAAGAACTAAGTTATATATTAAGGGCTAGACATTTGCATTTCTCAAGTCTGAATAGAAAACAAGATACTAAATTTCACTAAATCAACTACTTCTTTTATGAAAAAACCCCATGCCATCCCTTCATATAGATAATTTTATCTTTACTATGGATAGATCAAAAATCAACTTGAATATTCATAATATGTTTATCCTCTATACTATAATTTCTTCTTTCTACTTGTACCAAATCTGTGCCTAGTTATCCACTGTTCCCCCTGCACTTCTCTGTCACATTCCACATTCTTACAGCTCCATCACTTGGTTCTTCCCTCCAGCCTCTAAGTCACAATTCACCTTTATCTCCTCTCTTTAACAGGGCTAAAAAATCCCTGGTTTGGATTGAAGGTAATGAGCTGCTTTGAATGAAGACCTGGTCGTCAGGTCCACAGAAACAGGGCAAGAGTGAGGTTTTCTTCCATAAAATATGATACAATGCATGTTCTTGAAGACAGTACCATCCTTTCACGAGAAACATTTTATGGACCATTACTGTAATTACTTATTTACTCAATGGAATGAAACTTTAGCTAATAAAAACAAAGAGATAATTATGATTTAGTTGCTGTAGCAGACAAATGCAAATGCTTTCACTCAAAAAGTTCTATCAAAAAATATGTATCTGGCAAAAACAGACTAGTATGTAGTTTTTCACATAAATGTTTTGGGGGATTAGAATTTGGATCTGATTAAGATAAAAGTCCTGCAGAGGAAATAAGTAAGTTGGATAAGCAGAGCTTTTCCAAGTTCACTTGGTCTTTTTTTTCACCTGTTGCAATTCAGATCTGATGAGACAATTATTTACTGTAAGAGGCCAAGCTACACCATGACAATTATCCAGGTGGTAGGAACAACTACAGTATATGACAAATAGCTGATCAAGATTTGTAAAATAATAAATCCTATTGCCAGCAATTTAAAAGCAGTTTGAGCAGACACTGCAAGGCAAAAGCAAGCAAGCAACCAAAACAGCACAAAGCTCTCCTTCAAGGCTAAACAAGCAAACGTACAGAAACTACTTAGCAAAGAGACTGCCTGAAAAGTGTTTAAGCTGTATTCCAGCTGCAAATGATTGGTCAGGTTTTTAGGAGCAGTCTACCAGTTTTCCCTATTTGACTTCTTCACAAAACTAGCTCAAGGTTTTTTTAATAATTTATTTTCAAGGGCAATCAGTTAAAATCCTAGGCATCATGAATGTCTTCTGAAAATTAAAGCATCCACTGCCTATGAATCAATTTTCAGTGCAAGCCTCAAATTTCTTTGCTTGGTGAAATTAGAGGTTACTGTAAATGCTTCAAGAAATGCAGTTTATGATTTTCAGAAAAGTAATTCTGTATTTAGTTCCTGACTTAAGAAATGCAGATTGTTCTCAAGAGAAAAGCTTCTTTGAATCTCTGTACAGCTGACAACTTAGCCTTCATAAAGATTTCTGAGCAACTCCTAAATTTATCACAGATCATTTTGCCCTGAAGCTCATTAAAATTCTAAATTGCCATTAGAGATTAATATTTCTGACAAATGATCAGCAGTGGTATTTTTAATAACATATTTTAAGCTACTTCATTTAGATTTCAGAATTTACATACTCCTCAGCTATATGGACTACTACATTAAGTTTAGGGAAAAAACACTGGCTATGCTTTATTAAAAGTCTCTACAGATTTCTACAGGAAATATTTCTATACATTTACAGTTCAAAATCTGAACTGTTTCTTGGCAATTTTAGCAGCAGAGGTCATTTGTATTGGAACTGGAACAAAAGAAGCAAGTGTCTAGAAGTTTTTCTTAATTCAATACTAAATTAAATTTTTGTGCAAATTGAAATTATGCAAATGGCAAATAATTTCAGTTCTTGAGAACAATAAAGTACTCTTTTTCAGGTTATGAGCACTGTACTGCTTTGGATAACTAATCCAAATTGGGATGGGATGAGTTCATAATAAAGGATTGTCCTGCTCTCAGTGTAACTTTAAGCAACATTGGTTTTTGGGACTCTGGAAAACAAAATCCTTGCTATTCCACCATTCAAAGAAGTTTCAAGCAGTTAATGCAATTTGAGTTTCAGAAACATTTGATTCAAGAACTAATTTGATAATTTTAATTTATGGTGTTTTCAAAATGTATGGTTACTTCTCTTATATCCAACATGATTTCAACATTAAACAGATGCACTACTCGAGAGTATTACAGTGAGAATTTCTTACCTGTACAGTATCATAAATGATGATATAATCTATTGTTTTGCAGTATGAATGTTATGCTAATTGACACCAGAGGCACTCCACCTCTAAAGAATATTCACACTGGAGGTAATGATTTTAATTTACCCTCAAGCCTTTTAATTTCATCCCAACAAGCACAGGTCAGTGTATTTACAGGAAAAGAGAGAGAGAGGTGTAAATGTTCTTTAGTGGTGCAGATGCTGCTTTTGGTATCAGACATTCTCTGAAAACAGACACTGGCATTTCCAAATGGGGCAACACATCTTGAAAGAGCTTTCATAGCTCCCAAATTATCAAAGCCAAAGAATAAAATACGCTTGTAGGCATATAATCAAAACAACACATCAGTGTGGAACGCATGCAGCACAGAGCCGAAAACTGTAGATACAGTAAGGAAATTCAGCACTTTTTCAGTTGGGAGCCTGGCAGGTCTCCATCCAAGTGAAAGACTCTAACGATACTTAAACATAAACTTAATTCAACACATGTATCTGGACTGAGGATACATTTGCTCTATTTAAAAAAATAAAAATTTAAAAAGCTTCTGCCTATTTGCAGAAAAAGAATGTGGCTGTGGCAGCCTACAAAATCTAACATTTCTGTTACTAGAAACCCACATAAACCATACTGAACAGTCAGGTTAAAGTAGTTCAGCATCTCAATTTTTTCACATTTAAGATTGAACAGGTGATAAATACTGCTTGAGAACTTCAATTTTTTGATGCAGGCCTTCATATTTTTTCTGAATCCTGCCCTTCAATTCAAACAACAAGAACAAACATATGCAGCAGCACAAGAAGCAGGTGGAACTAACAGCATCATCCTATCCCATTCACTTACAGCATCGTTACCCTGTTTTAAAGCTTTTCATCTCAAGAGTGCAACCACACAACTCCACCCGAGTGCCATTTTGAAGACACTGTAATCAGTCTGCTTTTTTAATTACTAAGAAAAGTTCAGAGAAAATCTTTAGATACAAGAATCAGCTTAAGCAGATTTCATAGAAAATAAAAACTGTGGCACACAGGTCTGGAGTCAGTCAAATGAAAATCTGTTTGGGGGATTTCTTAGATTTTGTTTCCTGCATTGATATTCAAGATGTGCAGCTTTACTTACCATTGCTGCCAGGCAAGAAGGATAAGCAGACATCCATAACAAATCCATTTCCAAACTGCAGAATTTCAATGCATTTAGCTGGAAAACAGGAACAGACAGTGTTGATCTCATTCACTGTACCGATGTACGCTGCCATTTCCTACTACATTATATAGTTAAAATTTCCCATCCTTTTTTATTTTAAGAAGCTGAAGAACATCTACATTTTTTCAGAAGCCTAAACAATATCATCCTCTGTGTGACCATAAAAATTCATCCACAGTTAGCTGAGTTAGAAGATAATACTGAGTATTCCATTTATACAGCTTCACTGTGGTAACACCTCAGAAGCAATAAATGTAACAAAATATATCCTCTGGCAACAGCATTCATTACACAGAAATCTAAAACTGAATCCATTTGCTACAACAGCAGCTAGAGAGATGAGCAAAAACCTGCAAACATCCCTGAGATCCTGGAAATGATTAAACTAGTAAGCCATCCAGATCAAAATAAACAAGAGCATAGCAGAAAAAAAATTTCTCTACAGCAGAAGAATTAGTCCCTCCATCACTGGAACTCACAACAGCACGACAAAATGGAAAAGACAGGATTTAATGGGGTTCCTTGGGAGCACCAAAAATGCCTTCCGGAACATGAGACTGTAGATTGGCAACTCCCACCTCTCTCATGTAGGCAGGGCAATATGAAATCTTCAAATACACCAAAGAAAGAAGGAAGCCGCTAAAGAGATGCGGCCACTACAACTCAACCAGCAAATAACACTTTAAACCTCGGTTATCTACCCAATTTATTTATTATGTATTTTAGAATGCTGTTTTCCTGTATTTCCATACAAGGGCCTAGTTCAACAGAAGATCAAGACTCCATTACCCCAAACTTCATTGGACCCAAGCCAATAGCAAAAATCAAGTGACTAGTTAAACCTCACCTTTCTACTGCCAGCATTCATCATTTCACTATGTAATTTTACTTCACACACATACAGCTAGTCTGCCTCCACATTACAGAGCAAAACAATGGTTCTGATTATTATAATCTGAATACATATTTTAAAAAAAAGTAAATTCAGGCCACACATCCCTGATGAAATATAAAGATAAATCATTCTGCAGAACAAATCTGACCCAAGGCTTTCAAAGAGTAATACAGTGCTTTGATGTACCAAAGTCTGAAGAGGAATCAATGTAGTTGCATTACAAGATGTTAGTATTTAATGCTTAATGGACAAGCATTCATCTTCTTATTTAGCCAGTATGTTATCCCTAAAATTAAAAAAATGTTACCTTCTGAACCATGCCGAGACCAGATTCTCACAGTAGAGTCAGAGGCTGCAGAAGCTATCAGCAGATTCAAATCAGGTTCATCTGACTGGCAGACTGCATCTACAGCAAAAACAGCTTCCGTGTGGCCTTTGAGAGGAATGCTTTTCACAAGCTGAACACACGAGAAAATTTTACAAAGTTTTTAATTCCAATAACTTACCTGAGAGAATTTTTAAAGCCATTTAATGAAACAAAATAACTTAATACTGAAAATTAGTTGTATACCTGCAATGGCAGAGCGTCTGCCAAGCTATGCCTAAACTACAGCATATTCCAGGAAACCCAGAGAAGGGATACAGCAGTAATGAATATTAACTTGGTAAGATTTTGCTCAAAGCTGAACAGAATTAAATGTTGCTGTGTACACTTTACAAACCTCACCATTCCTTGAGGAAAGCTGGAAACAGTATAGAAGTTAGGAAGAGCAGTCTTCCTTCTTTCTCTCCTTCTCTTGTCCCTCACCCTAAGGAACATCTCACAAAAGTTTGGAGAACCTTAGTGAAGGAGACAGAGCAGAGAACACAATGGAATAAGCAGCAGCTGCAGCAGCGCTAGCAGCAATGTTGAGCGTGTTCTCACAAATCAAAACAGCTTTTTATTCCTTCAAAATGCCAACATGAAAAACAAAACCGCTAAATTTAGACTTAATGAACACAAGTGATTCAATCTGCAATCTGTTCCTCATAAACACAAAAATCAAAATGAGAAGCTTTTAATTTTGCAACCAGAAGTCATACAGCATTTATCCAAATTTTACCATAGACACGCTTGACATCTCTTTCCAAAACACAGCCTGGTAGGCTCCAGTAAGAATTTTTGATTGGTTCAATCCAGAGCTTTGTTTTTAAGAATTTACACTAGTCTAGAACTGCCATTAAAATGTGCACATTTAGCCATGTTCTTTTGAAATTTTTGCCATACGGCTGTGCAACACATCAGCAGAAAAAATTTATTAAAGAGTCTGTACATTATCTTAAATAAATGCATGAACAGTTACAATGGATCAGGATCAGAAATAACTTATTTCTGAGAACCTTCTCCCATCCAAGTAGGTTCATTTCCCCCCACTATACATTCTCATGCCTTTTAAAATGCCAAGTCTAATAATCTACTTTGAGACAGATGATGAAATGGGTTACCTACACAGCCATTCACAATCCAGTGCCTAATAAACAAGATTTTAAAAGCTAAATAAATCAGAGTGTTTTTTAAATCTAAATTTCAGGTCGTTCTGAAGGCTCTTTCACAAAATACTGCAACTTTTGCCTTACATTTTACGAACAATAAATTAGCACATCTCCTGACTTTTCTCCATTTGTCTGACAAAATTAAATTGTCGCATAGATTTTTCTATATTCATTTATGTTAAACATCTACTCCAACTTGTATATCATCCAGGTAAGACTACCTATATACAAACACCACACTCTTGCACAGACTGACGAGAAATCACTGGAAATGGATTTAAGGAAACAAGGAAAAAGGGTACAGAAAATGCCAACTCAGAATGGGCCTCATGGTTTGAAGGTTTTAAGGCAGTTTAAAGAAAACTGCCATGTGAGATCAGAAAGCTGAGGAGTCAAGAACAGACAAACAGGGTCTTTCACACACCAAAACAAATCCACTCCATGACTGATTGGTTAGTTAATTTCTTTACCAAAGCTGATTTGAAAAACGTGAACTACAGAAAAGAGGGAACAACATTTATAGTAAAACATAGCAAGACACCAACAATTTCAAGGATATACATACTGGGATCGATTAAAAAAAATCCAAAAACAGTCAAAGTGAAACAGAAAGTATGAACCAGAAATACAGACAAAACAGATAATTTGTGATATGTGAGAAAATACTGAAGAAGGAGATTTGAAAAGAGGTTAGTTCTGCTTACCTGATTATTCCATGTTACTGTATCCTTCCATTCCCAAAGAATAAGTTGTTTATCAGATCCACCAGAAATTAAATCTGTTTCAGTAGCTAAAAAACATGTTTCGGTTAGTTTAGTGTACACTTAATTTTGCAACAGCAATATAAGCAGTTCTGCTGGTTACTACTCACAAAGTATCACCAGTAACCAAAGCTTCCACCAAAATAAACTATAGTTAACAGGAGTTGCACTGCACAGAACAGGTTAAGAGCAAAGATACACCCTAAGAAAACATAAAGAGAAAATTCACAGGACTATTTAAAGTTCTGTATGAAAGTGGTAAAAATACCTTTCCAAAAGACTCTCAAATCCAGCAGTGTATATTATTCTTTTGGGTTTTTGTTTGGTCTTTTTGGAAGTCAGGAAAATAAAGCAAGAGAAATCTAAATAAACAGAATTCAAAGGTTCACAAGAAAATTTAATTCCCAAGTTCCCCGAAAATAACTTCTTTCAATAATTTTTAAGAAGAATATGTTTTAGTGCAACCAGCTGAAAGGATGGCAGTTTATATCCCTACTAAAAACTAATTTTAGTTTGCACCTCAGTACTTCTAAAAAAAAGCAACCAGCGCATTACATTAACAGTCCAATCAACGGCCCCATTTCTCTTTTTCAGCGAGTTTCTGTAAATGCCTCCGGGCACGAATATGTGCCTATGAAAAGTCTGCACTAAGCAATGTTAAATCCTGGAATTACTGTCCCCAGCAAAAGCCTCATAAGTGTCTCAGACATTTCTACCTATCTAAAGATTTTTTTTTTTCAAGCACATGGCCTGTATGCAACTTAAGGGCTTCATACTCAGAGATTGCTCAAAAAGCATTGCAAATCAGTTTACAAAGTCAAAACTTGCAAAACTCCAAACCTTACTAAGGAGGTTGGCGGCAGAACAAGTAGCACAAGTAATCGACCTGTGTGAGCTGCCGCAGCCCCAAAGCAAACACCCTCCTGGGGTGCCCTTGGCTGTGGGGCTGGCAGCAGAGATCCTCTCACTGACCAGGCAGCTCACCTGGGTTTCACAGGTCACATTCCTGCAGACCCACCTGTTAAAATAAGGTCACACCTCAAGTACTGTGTCCAGTTCTGAGCCCCTGAATGAGGGAAGACCACTGACTTGCTGGAGCAAGTCCAGAGACGGGCAACAGAGCTGATATGGGCGTGGAGCACACATCTGACGAGGAAGCAGCTGAGGGAGCTGGGGATTTTTATCCTAGAAGAGGCTCAGGGCGGACCTCATCACTCTCTACAACCACCTGAAAGGAGGCTGTGGCCAGGTGGGGGTCGGTCCCCTCTCCCGCGTAACAAGTGACAGGATGAGAGAACACAGTCTTAAGCTGCGGCAGAGGAGGTCTAGGTTAAATATCTGGAAAAATCTCTTCACAGCAACGGTGATTAGATATTGGAATGGGCTGCCCAGGGAGGTGGTGGTGTCCCTGTAGGTGTTTAAGGCAAGACGGGACGTGGCACTCAGTGCCATGGTCTAACTGACACGGTGGTGTTGGGTCATAGGTTGAACTCGATGATCTGAGAGATTTTCCAAACTAATTGATTCTGTAAGAATCCCTCCTGGGAAGCTGGGCTTAAGGCGAGCGGATGCACTGCAAGTGCCGCAGCCCCCTAACTCCTTCAGTGTACAGCGCAGCCCCGCTCTCGCCGACCTTCCCCCGCCTCCTCTCCCCTGCAAGGGCAGCAGCGCCCTCGGCCCTCGGGGAACCGGTCCCGGCCCTGACCCTGGCCCCGACCCCGGCCCCACCGCGGCACCGCACACGCGAAGGGGACGGGGGATGCAAGGCCGCGCTACTCACCGTGGTCCCGCCGGCGGACCCAGCGCACGCAGTTCACCCTGCCGGCATGGCCGCGGAGGGCGGCGACCGCCCGCCTCACCTGCGGGACAGACGGACAGCACCAGCGTGAGGGACTGGTAAGGACCAGGACCAGGACCAGGACCCGGCCCCGGCCCCACCCCAGAGCGCATCAGCTCACCACTGGGTCGTAGAGGATGACATCGTGGCAGCTGCCGAAGGCGAAGAGGCCACCGCGGCCCCAGGCCACGGCGCCGCCGCCCGCGCGGTTGGCGCAGCAGGCGATGTGACAGAGCGACACGGGCGCCGCCATCTTCGCCGCCGCGTGCGCGACCCCGCGCGGCTCCCGTGGCAACGACCCCGCGCGGGGCGGGACCTGGGGGGGCGGGCCGGAGGTGGCCGGCGAGCGCGGGCTCGTGTGGGGTGGGAGGTGGGAGTTTTTATCCTTACGGCCGCTTTTGCCGAGACTTCAAGGGCTTAAAAAGTTTAAAACTTTTGTGCTTTTTTGGTTTCTGTGAAGAAATTCCTCCTAGTGTCCAACCTAAATGCTCCCTGGCGCAGCTTAAGGCTGTGTTTTCATCCTGTCTGTTGTTGCCTGGGAGAGGAAACCGACCCCCGCCTGGCCACAACCTCCTTTCAGGGAGTTGTAGAGATCAATAAGGTCCCCCTTGAGCCTCCTTTTCTACAGGCTAAACAACCCCGACTCCTTCAGTCACTCCCCACAGGATTTACCCTCTGGACCCCTCACCAGGTGGGTTCCACCTGAGCTGCGAGAGAGCTGAGTATCAGAGATACTGTCGCTGTTGTCAATTCCTGGGCTGTTTCCATCCCCTGTGAAGCCACCTCCTGATAAGGAATCATGCTCAAATTCACCCTCTGACGTTGGGATGTATTTAATACCACCGTGTGTGATGTCCTAAAATTACTGTCATGGAAAGCATGAGAATTTGCAACGGAGCAATGGCCAGGCTCAAGGGCTTGATCTGAATATGTTTGAATACCTCTGCTTTCCAGGGAAAAAAAAGATGAGAACAGAGCAATTAGTGAATTCCATCTGTTACATTTTTTTTCCCATTTTTTGATATATTTATTACCCTTCCTGTACAAGAAATTAAAATCAAATAAAGAAAAAAAATAAATACTGCAGTAGTATTTTGGTTTTACTTGCATGGTCACTGGCCTTGAGAAACGGGGTCACTACAGGGTTTTGCACTTTATAGATGTGCTCAAATTTTATCAGCCGCTTGGCTTCACAGGTTCAAGGATTTTGCCAGTTCCCAGTGGCCACAGGTGCGAACAACTGTCCCACAGGCTGAGTAGGAGTCTCAGGACATCCATTCTGCCTCCAAATGCGCTGCCCCACACGTGCAGAAAGCCCTGGAGCAGAAGTCAGGCTGAAGTACAAATGGAGAGCTCTGCAATGAAAGCGTGGAAAGGGAGAGAAACAGAGATATGCTTCCTATCTCCAAATCACACCTAGGATATCCTGACATAATTGAAACTGAACCAAAAAGCTGGAAAGTCTAGGCTGGAAGGAGAAGCTGGCTTTATGGGGCTGTGCAGGGAATGGGGCAGGAGGTGGAGGCAGGAAGAAAGAGCAGTGAAAAGCAAGCAGGCATCCAGAAGAAACACTCTGCACAGCACATGGAACATTTTGAGCCCTAAACCTCTTCTGCCAGGCCTTTATCTCCCCATGTGTTCTCGAATCCTGGCTGTGGGCAGCACTGTAACCTGACACAAAAACGCTGCAGATAGCCACAGTTTTTTTCCAGTGGGTATGAGAGGAAGGAAGCTGTGCCTGATCACACACAAGATACAGCCAGAAATGCTGGCTGCTAGGGGAACAAATGACTCCTTGCAGAAAAATGCGTGGATCCAGTCATCAAAGCATGCCTTAACTGAGGAGTGCTGTCTTGAGCTGCCAAGGATGGCTGCGCAGCAGTCAGGTTGCACAGCAACCCCTTCTCGGCAAGGCTTGCCAGGGTTGGAGTCAGGGCTCCGGCAGAAGGAGATCGGGCACTGCCAAAAAGCTGGGTCATGTTCTAGGAGTTGCGTCTGTTGCTGTGGGAACAAAGCTGGCTCTGGCTGTGATTGTAGGCATAAGTGTAGGCTTTTCCAAGATGGGTTGGGTGAGAGACTCCTCTGTGGCACAAAAAGTTAACTCAACTGATCGATAACCTGCTCTTTTGCTGTCCTGTAAGCAGGAAGACCTGAGGTGCTGCCTGTGTTGCAGAGATCAGGGCTGTGTCATGCCTGAGGGTGCAAGGGCACTGTGGCCCTGTGCCGCAGGGTTTTGTGGGGCTGGTCCTCTCATACCTCAGGGATGGTGCTTTCCCAACCAATTTGAGATAGCACATTGTGGAGAGCTGCTAGTGCCATGTATTGACAGTGATTGCCTCTTTTCTCCAAAAAAAGGTCTGTCACTGTCACCCCTGTGCCACCCTAACACAGTCCAACACCAAGAGAACTGGGATAAATCAACACAGGATATGGACTCAAAAGTGCCATGAGGAATGCTGTAGCAGCACCATGGTGCCATGGCTAAAAAAGCACAGGAAGCTGGATTTATGTCAGGACAGATCAGCCCAGATGAGCCTAGTTTTTTACTTTTTGTAAGTATTATGTCTGAACAAGGCCTCATTCAAACGAGACCCTGAGACTTTGGTCAAACCCAAGAAAGTCTTTTTTGTGAATTCTGATGTTACAGGATCTTCTCTTGAAAACTGAAATATCTGGAGGATATTGTATGAGAAGTTTAGAATCTTGGATAATTACAACAGAAAAAAAACCTGCCTTTTAGGAACACATACTTTGTAATGAAGTAATAGTGATGGTCAGTGATGTTACAAGGATGGAAAAGGACATACTCTGGACTTGTCACCAACTGCCAGTCTTCGTTCACAGCTAATGTCCTCATGGAATTAAAATCTCTTGTAGAGGCCCAGAGAAGCTGGTGCTTCCTTCCCCTTAAGAGTGGGTCCTCACATCTGTCTTTGTTTTCCTTCATTTTCCCAGAAAATAACTTCTTTATTTTTCAGAAATATATGTAAAAATAATCTTCCTCTTTGCCCCCCCTTGGTGTAATTTTTGAGACACAGGAAGAATTCAATTCATTGAACATCAAAGATGGTTGTTGTGGTGCCTAAGCAAACTTCAAAAGTCACTCCATAGTTTTGTTCATATCTTTTATGTGTCCCAGTTTGGTTCTGCCAATGGAGGTACATCAGCAAACTCTGATGAGGGAGATACTACTTGAACAAAAGTTTTCTTGAGCTTGAAATAAATTTGCCAGTTAGTTAGGCATTGGAAAAACTTCTGTTCCAATAGTAATTTAGTAGCAAAACAGTAATTTTGTATAGTGATTTTGTATGGTGATAGTAATTTTGATGGTAAAATTTTGTCTGTAAGTGACGTTTTGCAGGCAGAGGTGGCTTAGTGCTCTTCATGTGCTCCCTACCCAACTCAGTTATGCCTACAATTTTATGAGGGACAGAGAAAATACAACACTAATCAAAAAGTTATATTTAGTGTTTAATATACTTATCTATGTCTAAACATTGAGATGAAAATATAATAATGTTGCAAATATGTTAAATCAAAGTTTAATGCTTTCTTTTATTGGGTGAAATCTTGATGTACAGGAATGTGTTAACAGACAGGAGTCATTCTACATGGTACTATGAAAAGCAGCAGTCACATGTTAGGTTTACAGTTTAATTATATGTAATTTATTCTACAGAAGAAAGTTCAAAAGTTATTAAGTGAGCAAAGCCAATACTCAAAGGTTGGGGGCCTTGTTCTTCTTGTAAGTTGTTGAACTTAGCTTGTCTTTATGTGTCTTCATGCTTATGAAGTAATCCCTGATGAAATTGCCTCATGTACAAGTTACCGTTTGCTATTTTTACTGTTGTTTGCCTCCAATAGCAACCTGGACGAGTAGTGCCTGGTGAATGAGACAGCTATTCAGTATTTTAATTTCTCCTCATTAGTTATATCAGAGCCCTACACTTAATTTGTTGTACAGTAGTCTTTTCTGTACAGCACAGAATTCTCTTTTTCTTAATAGNAGCACAAAATTTTTTTTTTCCTAAAAGCCTTTTTTTTTTTTTTTTTTTTTTTTTTTTTTTTTTTGTAACTTCTAATGCCACAGCACCTGAATGTCTCAGGAAAAAATTTAAGAGTTGCATTTTTCTTTATAAAATAACTCTTAGGCAGAGGGGTATTATTATATTAATTTCCTGGGGTCAATTTCTCCCTAGACCAGAATTCATAATAAAATCACAGACTCACAGAATGGCTTGAGTTGGGAAGGACCTTAAAAAGCACCTACTTTCAACCCCCTGCCATGGGCAAGGACACCTTCCACTAGACCAGGTTGCTCAGGGCCCCATCCAACCCGGATTTGAATACTTCCAGGAATAGGGCATCCACAGCTCCTCTGGGCCTGTTTCAGTGCCTCAGCACAATCACAGTAAAGAATTTCTTCCTAATACCCAACCTAAACCTGCTCTCTTTCAGTTTGAAGCCATTCCCTCTCTTCCTATCACTACACTCCTTGATAAATAGTCCCTCCCCTATCTTCTGTAGTTTCCACCCACTTTAGGGACCAGAAGGCTGCTTCAAGATGTCCCTAGAGATTTCTCTTCTCCAGACTGAACAACCTCAAAACTCTCAAGCACCATATATATCTTTAGGGGTAAAATGCCCATTGTGGGAAACAGAATAGCATTCAGGAGAGTGGCAAACTATCCACAGCATCCCTTGCATCCAGTTTGGATTGAGAGCATTCAAAACTTGGAAATCAGATTCCAGCCCTGGGACACTTCTGATGGCTTGTGCCAAGGTTTCATCTGATGGATCAGAGCTGGAGTGAAAATAAACATTGAACAATAGTGACCAAAACCATAAAGATGAGTTTAAAAAACTCCCCAGCTTCACAGAGGATACCCTGTACAACAGCTGGGAACAACTCCATTCCTTTTGATATCTTGAAAACAGATCCAGCCTCTTCCTTTTTGCCAGCTGTGGGATCTGTGTTGGAAGGCATTCCTCTGCATGAGGAATACTAATTTGTGGGTTTGCTAGGATTTCCTTCCCTTGAGCATGCACTGACCAGATTTGCTGCCAGAAGGGATGACCAAGGAGAAGTGTCATTCTCAAAGTTACTAATTGAGTCCATTAAAATCCAGCATCAGACTGTTTTTTAACTGCCACTGGAACAATTCTGGAATTGTGGCTCCTGCATTCAATAAAAGTTAAGATTTCTAGTGTGTCTTTGTAACGTAAGCCTGGGGCATCCTTTCCAAATACATTTATCAAGATAAAAAAGCAGATATTGTTACTTGAATAGATTTAATCTAAAATGTTTAGAGTATGTTTTTAGGAACAATTTCTCCTTTAATTCATCTCACTGAACACTGAAAGTTGAATGATGCTGGTGAAAGAAGTTGAACTGAACAAATCTTAACTATAGCTATTTCCATTTTTCTTGAAGACTGTATTTTAAGTATTCTATGAATAGCTTAAATCCCCACTGCCTAAATGGATTTCTGATTTTCTAAAGAAAAAAAACCCCTAATTATTTAGAAATATAATTCAAAATTAGTTCTCCAAACAATGACTGTAATTGCTGGCTGAAAGAAATTCTGTATAAAATCTCTCTGATATTCTTTTTTTTTAAAGGAAGACCTAACACAAACATGACCTAGAAAATTACTTGGGGGAAAAAAAAAGAGAAAAAGGATGAAACAGCTTGTCACATAATCAAACTGATTATGCATTATGTTTTTGAAACAGAAGCTCTAAAAAGAGACATGATAATGGGCATTCATTCCAGAGGGCGTACGTGTCCAAACACACATGCACACACACACACACAAAAGAAAAAGTACGTGGAAATGCCATCTGGAATAATTAAAAAAATATTTGACACTTAAATTCTGTATTAGCAGCAGTTCTTGTAGGACTTGTATAGGATATTGTTCCACACCATAGAATAATATCTCCCAAACCCAAAAATAAATTTTGTAATAATCTCCTGATGCATGTCTTCATGCTCATTTAAAAACCCAAACCTAACATGTTGAGTTAGTACCAGTTGGTGGTTGTATGTGTACATACATGTTTATGCATGCAGCCACATCCACTGCATATATATTTAAAATGGGTTTGATCATGAAGGGGTTTTGTACAAGTTAAATAATCTCCAGAAGGATATGCCTGATCCAAAGCCTTCAGCAGTCAGATTCCCAGGATTTGATGAGGCGCTGAATCAGAGGTCTGGTTACTGACACATGGAGCCAGCAACCTTTTTTATCTGTATGATAATGCTACGCTTCCCTGCTCTTTGTCACTGTCTCACTCCCAGTAACTTGGTGAGCACAGGTAGGAAAATCAATAACCTTCTATGCTGCAGATCTGAAGCTGTTGAGGGTTTCAGCTCGGGGGAAGTACAAACAGCATTACACGTTTGTATGAGGAAATCCCCATTCCCAATGCTAAGTTCTCAAAGGCAAATGTCTGCTGAGTCTCACAGCTGCAGAGAAAAGAGGAACATGACACAGCATATCCTATGCTCATACAGCAGCCTGCTTGTGTTGGGTGAAACTTCCTCTCCTAGGAAAAATAATGAAAAACTCTTTCATTTCTGTCAACATACGGTTTCCTTTTTAAAATGGAAGGGGGGTGTTTGGTTTTTTTTTCACTATTGTTGTACATTCATGTACAAAGTTTCTGTAGTAGACAACAACTTCTTTAGAGAATTTGATGAACTGCTTTACCACATGTTATAGATGAAGTGAGAAAGAAAGGCTTGAACCTGCCCCGCCACAGTGGCCACCAAGTCCGTGGTGCCATTCAAGTTGGAGCTGGCATCACAGGTGACTGCTGTTTTTTCCCTGTCACCTACAGTAGGACACAGCCCAGTCAGATGCCACAAGCCACAGAGGAGAAATAAAAAATTCAACTTTATTTTGAAAGGGGAAATGTGCTTTCTATTTGATGTGGCTCAGAGGAAGACTTCATACCACGCTAGCATTGAGAAAACATTGTTAACAAGAAAGGTATTTCCTACAGAGATATGACTGAATAATAGTTGATGGTAAAGAAATTTAGAAGGGAAAATATTTAGTGAGTGAACATGAGGAAAAAAAATCCCACTGATAAATCGTTTAAAGCATACCAGATTCTGAAATTGCAGCGTACTGAACAGGAACTTGTGGTACCTCTTCAGATTTAAGGTACTGTGGTCTGCTTTGGACCTAAAGCTGGAGTTCAGCCTCCTTCTTCTGCATAATAATTCTAAAAAACATACACTTTGGACATTTTGGTAGTATTTTGATACTTAAAATTAACTCACCGAATAAAATAGAAAAAATGAAAATGAGTTTGCATAAGGAAAACCATGAAACAGAAAGAACATGAAATATGAAAATATAAAAAGCTGCATCATTTTAACCATTTAGAAAAACACATACAACATACAGCTCAAGCTGGCATTTCCAAGCACGTTATTTTTAACTCTCACATGCTAAAGTATTTTGAGGCAAGGTATTTTGTCTACATTTCCAGTCATAAATACAACCATTTAAAGTAGTAAAATACTGAAGCAGGGATGTCTAGAGAATCAGGGCAAAAGCAATCTCTGCACCAGCGAGCCTTACAGAACATTCTGCAAATAGCTTTGCATGAAAGAACCAGGCAGAAGGGGCATCTACCAAAAGCCTGCAGTGCACACTGAAATTCACTCATGAGAGTCAGACTTCTGCACACTCAGCAGTAGTAACACTCAGAGAGTAGATGCTTACCTTTCGTGCTGCATTAATTGTCAACAGAACCGAACTTACGCCAGGCTAGAGTAAATTTTTACCTCATTTTGAGTGCATGAAATATTTTCATTTCATCAAGGTGTATTGCAACATGCCTCATAGCTCCTTTCCCAGTTCTTCCATTTCTTCCGTCCAAAAAGTCCATCATCCGTATAATCAGCAATTGCAAATCTTCGCTTTTGTCAGGCTTTCCCTACAGTCCAAGACATGGAGAGCTGCATCCTCTTGGTTATACATACAAATTGTGGGGGAAACAGGTTGGAGAAAGAGATTTGGGAATTTTGATTGATCGATGGATGGCAATTTGAATACGAGTCAGCAGTGTGCCCTGGGCCAGCCGCATCTTGGTGTGCATCAGGCACAGCATCACCAGCTAGTTGCGGGAGGTGATTATCCCGCTCTGCTCTGCACTGGTGCAACCTTACCTTGAATATTGGGTGCAGTTTGGGAACTACAGTGTAAGAAGGATATCAGACTAATGGGGTGTGTCCAGAGAAGGCAACCAAGTTGACAAAAGGTCTTGAGGGCAAGACTTCAAGGGTTGGCTGGGGTCACTTGGTTTGTTCAGTATTGAGAAGAGAAGACTGAGGGGTGGCCTCATTGCAGTCTACAGCCTCCTCAAAGGGAGCAGTGGAGGAGGGGGTGCTGAGCTTCTCTCTCTGGTGACCAGCAATAGGACATGAGGAAATGGAATGAAGCTGTGCCAGGGGAAGTTCAGATTCTTCACTTCGATGGTGATTGGTCACTGGGACAGGCTCCCTGGGGAAGTGGTCATGGCATCAAGCCTGTCAGAGTTCAAGGAGTATCTGGATGACACTCTTAATTATATGGTATAATTTTAGTTAGTCATGAGAAGAGCAGGGAGTTGGACTCAATGATCTTTATGGGTCCCTTCCAACTTGAGATATTCTATGATCTTTTTCCTAATCTGTCATTACCTTCTAGAAACGTTTTTTTTCCTTTTTATATCCTTTTCCATCTCCTATTCACTTCCCTGTTGCCTTAACTTCTGCACTGAGTGTTTTGCAGAATGCATTGTGTTCAAGGTGCTGGCAATCCTGGACATCCCTGCCCTACTGGGTCTTGTGTGCAGGGCTCGAGCAGCCCATTCATAAGTGTGAGCAGCCCTACATGTGAGCCACTCCACACCAGCCTGAGCTGCACTGGTGCCTGTGGGATGAAGATAACCTTCCAAGCTGTTGAAAGACTGTCTGTTAGCTGGACAGCCCACTCAGATAATCTGTAACTTACAAAACGGTTGAGAAAGGTGACTTTTGTGTGGATCAGGGGGTGGAGCACAGCTGTCCTGCCTGGGAGAGGGCTGCCCATGGAGGAGTGAGTGATAAGCTCAGTTGGCTGGAGCATGATGCTAATAACACCAAGGTCACTCATCCCCATATGGGCCATTCACTCAGGAGTTGGACTCGATGATCTCTCTGGTACCTTCCAAATCAGACTATTCTGTGTGATCACATTTCTGTGTGACCCCTGTCACTGTAAGCCCAAGCAGGCTCAGGTGGGTGCAGGGCTGCCATCCCAGCAGGGTCCTTGGGCTGGGCCAGGCAGCACAGGTCCCCTGCCTCCAGGGTCACCTCACCTGCATCACAGTCAGAGCTGCCTGCAGGCAGCTCCCACACCATACCAGCAACTTTGCCTCCTACGTGGCCTTGCCTGTATCTAACCATGCAGCAAGAAGTTCACTGAGCATCCTTTGGGAACAGAGTTTTCTTGTGAGAAAATCCTGTATTAGCTCAGAGAATCAAAAGGGGGAGAATTGGGAGAATGTGTCTCCATGGACAGGATCTGCTCTGCGTGGTATTCCTTGGGGAAATCCATCTGGCTCCATCTGATGCTGCATGAGCACAAGAGTCCCCAGCATGTGAAGGGATATAAAATGTTCTCACTGTATATATATTCCTCTTCTTTTCTTATTGTACAAAACCTGCTATTTTATGAAGTTGTTTAGTTTTCTAACCCTTTTTGTTGATATCCATAAGAAGCCCTGCTCTGTCCCTTTCCTCCTTCACCTCACCCCCTCCCCAGTGCAGAACAACCTCCTCTGCCTTCTTCCCACAGGTGTAACCCTGCCCTCTAAGCCCACCACCCCTCTGCACCCTTAGCTCACTTTCCATCCCACAGCCCTGAGAGCCAGGCCATAGAAGGACTTTGAGATGCTCATTAAATGATGTAAAGTTCAGGTACAGGGGGCTGAAAGATTCTGTCACCCACCTCAGTGTGTTTGCACTACATTTATACTTCTCATACTATAATATATTCCTTAAAAACAAAAAAAAAGTGCTATAGAAGTTGAGAGATCTGAACTGAGGAGTTGCATACATGCCTTGTACAGAAACCAGCTAAACCAAGCTGGGGAGCTGCATATCATCCCCAGACTATCCATGTGCTTAATGCTACCAAGTCACCCAAAAACATACAGCAAGCAAGCAAGGTAAAGGGGAGCTTCTGAGATGACTTCTACTTGCACACTTCTCTGCTTTTTGTTTAACACTTTGTGAGACTGGCTTTAAATTATTCTGTTTCCAATGGCCTTTTGCTTACTTTTTTTCTTGACTGTCATCAGTCATTACCTGACTTGAAGCGCTCAGGATCTGGGGAAGCCAAGGCATTTTGGTTCAGCTGTCAGGTGAGGCTTGTGACAGATGGCGAAAATTTATTCTTAATGAGAAGTTTTTTCCACCACAGGTCTCTAGCAAGGGAGTCCTCCCTCTCTCTAAGCCTGCAGTGAGCCCAAGGTCACTGCAGCAGGACAAGCTCGGGTGAGTACCAGGGAAAAGCACAAGCCCCAGGGGGGGTCTGTAACAGACTCCAAGTGGTAGTGTTCTACCCTGAGGACTGTTCTACCTTTTGAACACCAGGGTAGTAATAAGGACGGCAAAGAAAGGATAAAGCTTTAGCCTTGGGGAAAACTGAAAAAGGTGCCTTCACATTGGAGCCAAAAAACCAAAAAAATACGGTGTTATTTACTTGGACCTTATTACAGCCTGCATCCAACTGCATCAAACATTAGTCATCTTTATAGGGTTTTCAGAGGAAGGAATGACTAAACTAAAACAAACACAACATTCTCATCTTATAATGCAGTACAAAACTGACTAAAGTATTAGCAGATAAGGTCTAAAACCATAGAGCCGGCTTATTACGGTCATATTTGAATTATATAATCTCCAATAATTCTTTCATATTTTTACAGCTGTATACCAATGGAATTGTAATCACAATCTTTTCCAAATTCCTGATAAAAGGCATCAATGTGAATTAAAAAATCATGGCATAGTAGTGATTAGCTTTAGGATATGTAAGAGTCATGCTCTCTCTCTTGTATATTTGTAACTTTCTGTATAAAAACTTATATCTAAACAATATTTTCTGATCCCCTTTTGAATATGTAACATCTGTCAGGAAGTAAACACAGATTTTCTTGTACTGTATAAAAGATGTCTATAAAATGCTAAGAAAATGTTTTAAACATAATCTTTTTTTCTAAAACATGAGCCTTTTTTTTCTCCTGAGATCTGTGAAGAGAATATGTTTTCCTTCTTGCTACTTCCATCACACAGAGGAAAATTTTATTTTCCTTAGTTTCCTTATCAGAGAATCATAGAACAGCTTGGGCTGGAAGGGACCTTGAAGATTAGTTCCAACCTCCCTGCCATGGGCAGGGACACCTTCCACTAGACCCAAGTTGCTCAGAGCCCTATCAAACTTGGCCTTGAACATTCCCAGAGATTCAGAGAACTCCTAGAATAAATCTTATCTCTCCCTAGACATAAAAAGCGTTACAGGAGTTGTCCCAAGCTGATAGAAATTATTATACTTCTCTGAGAGCAAATCTTTGATTGTTTGCATCTTCTGAAGGTTTTCTTCTGAACTGTGATAAAGAAAGTGGCATTTTATTCTTTACTTTAGTAAGTGTTCAATGTGCCCAGTAAGCTATGACATGAATCCATTTATTGTAGCCCCAGTACATTACCAAAAACCTTTTACGAATGTTGGAAATTTATTCTACCATCTTCAGGGCAGCAGTTGAAAAACAAATTGAATAAATTTTAGGTGGGTGTTCATGAAACTGAAAAAAAAAGGATCAGCAGCCTCTTTGGAAGATTTTTCCCTTTCCAGTTTTTTTTTTTTTGGTTTTGTTTTTATGACATAGAAACAGGATGTACCTTCCCTATTTTATTATAGATAATTGTGTCCAAATCTTTCGAGATATTAAAAATAACTCATTTTCATGCGTCTTTGTAAAATACTTGGCGGGGGGGGGGAGGGTAGGATTGTTCTATTTTCTGCATCACTATTATTCCACATTTTGTTATTTCTATTTGTCCAGAACTATACTTTTTTTCAAAAGACATCATCAGATGCAATTTGACAATATGTTCAAAGAAGCTCTGATAAACAAAGAATGACTAATAGGGGTTTTACCATTATTTCACATCACTCTTCACTTCCAAGTGAAAACCTCAGCCTACATTTTTAAAGATGCCATTTGTGTGAAGAGCCTATTGGTTTGTTCAAATATTTTCTCGTATTTTCCTTTTCTTTCCTTTCTTTCCAGTTACTTTAAGTCCTTGCTTGATTCTTACAAGCACATTATTTCATGAATATTTTAATTTTCAGTACATGGACATCCTTCTGCTTTTAGCCTGTATATATTTTGTCCTGTCAAAACTTTAGCAATTTTTTTTTTGTGTGTGTCTAAGAGACTTAAATAGGTTAGCTGCTTATTTTGCTATTTCATGTGCTTCTTTCTGAGTACGACTGAATTCTAAATAAGATTAGTGGTAAACTAAATATTATACACAGTTATGAAATATATTAACCAACAGAATTAAATAATATGGCAATAATTTAGTATTCATATGTATAATAGCCATAAAAGGAGAACCATATTAAAGCTCAAAAATCTTCTTGAGCATTGAAGCCTGAGACAGTCTGGTTTAGGGTTTACATTTTGTGATGGTTCCATTGATTTATGTCTCGTTTGACAAGAAAGTATCTGATAAAGTGTCCTTTGAGTCATAGGACAGGAAGATTAAAGAAATTTAAAGTTTTCATATCTTTGGGCTCCAAATCCAAATTAAGCATCAAAAAACAGAGGTGACCTACCCTGCAAAGATGCTGAATCCCAGCTGGCATGGACTTGAGTTGTTCTCACTCATCACATTATCCCACTGAAATCCTCATGTCTTGCCCTGTCTGCTCTCTGTAACATGTGACATCTTCTCTGATCACACATTCCTTTTAAATGCTCTTGCCCAATTTTTTTTGCCAAAACTCCTTTCTCCTTAAACCCTTTCAACAAAACTGTGTATGCTTAAAAATATTTTTAAATTCCATACATAATTTTAAAAGGCAAGACACTGAATAAAACCTTGACCATGACCTTTTTCTTCAAACCCTCTTCCATAATCCCCATTTTTCCCCATGGTGTGTTATTTCCAGTCCTCCAACTCTATGTAGACATTTACATTATTATGCTTCTATAAAGAGATTTCACATTTTTCCTTCTTCAAAGACAATAATTTATTCAAGACAATGAAATTTTTTAATGTCTGAGCAAATATTGATTAAGACCATGCTTCAGTGCGTGAAAATTGTTGATGATCCTGCAAATCTGAGTTTGTTCATCTGTAGCTCTAAGTTCTGGGGCTCAGTTGTCTGTATTTTGGGCCACCATCCATCCTTCCCATCCCTGCAGTGGAAGGTAACTTCTTTCTCCCTTCCACCTTCCTCCACTGCATCAATCCAGCCCTGCTGTGGAGCCATGTGAACCCGCAAGACTGAAGGTGATCTGAAGTCCAGTAGCCAGAATTCAGCTTAAGAAGTCTGGCTTTGCACAGAATTTCTGAGCCAGCACTTCTGACCTGCCAGCTTTGCTTTGCACTAGAGAGCTGTTACCCACAGCCGAAGTGCAGAGTGGGTTGGCACATTTTGTTATTTCCTAAGTTACTGCAACAAGTTTTGCCTGAACTTTTTGATCAATCTCCTCAACCCGTAGAGTGAATATAATAACCAGGCAAAACACAATATTCGCAAACAAGGAGGCTTCTTATCTGTCAGAGACGTTATTTTTTTTGTCTCCTGTTTTCTTTTCCAGCAGCCACAAAATGGAACTGTCATCTTTTATCATGAGATGTTGTGATATTCCTCTGTTGCTTTCCCAAGCAACAGAGTCCCTTCAAGGCAAGTACAGTTATGTTTTCAATTAAAGTACAATGTCATAGATTCGTTTCCATTTCCATCTCATTGACAAACAATGAAGGTAAAGAATATATATTGTATTTTCATCCAGTTTGTTCAGGAATTTAACCACTCATAGGCTGGCAGAGCCGCTGTATCACAGTCATTATATAGCTTCTCACACTTAACATGGATTTGCACAAGCACATCTAGCTCTCAAAAGCATATCTATCTTCTCAATGCCATTTGATTTCAAGTAGTCACTGATTTCACTCATGTACTCATCATGTGGATAATACCTTTGACCCCAATGTTCTCTTCCACATCAGAGTACCATCATCATTTTGATCTGTTTGTGCAAATGCCCTCCCACACAAAGGCTAGTCAGAAATGTGATACTGGTCTTCACCACCTGGAAACCTGTTGCTTTGATAGAGAGGTATTTTGGCCCCATTCCTGAGTCCAGGAAATATTTTTACATTTACTGGTAATATCTCTAATAAAAACCGTTGTCCTTACATTAATCATTTTGATGGCACTGAAGAACTGCAGGTTTTGTTTTATTTTTGACTGAGTACAGTTTGGTTTAAAATAAACTTGGTTTGTTTTGCTGAGCATCATTTATAAAGGCCTGGAAGGAGGTATTGAAGATGACTGGATGTGATGTGCTAAGCCCTTGATCTGCTGATGTGCCCCTGTATGAGCTGCACTACAATATACAGGATTTATGGTGGACACCAGGTAGCCTCCAGCAGCACTCTTATCACAGGTCACTAATGTTGTAACTTTGCAAATGAAAAAACTTAAATTATTTAATCTCCAAACTAGAAGCTAAGTCCTTTTGCTGTCTTTGAATGTAGGCCTGCCAGGAATCCCAGGGCCCACTTACATAAAAGCAGATCAACACTCTATGAGCCATTCTGGAAAATTTTTCCAGAGCTGCTTCAGTACCATCCACACAGGCTGTCCCCAGCCTACAGCCAGCAGCCTGGCCAAAGCCCTGTATAGCCAGTTTTCTTAAAACTTGGCATCTTCTTATTTCTTCCCTTGTTGAAAAGAGCTTCTGCCTGTAGCTTGTTTTTGCTGTGCTATGAAGGCACACGTACTCTCTGCTAATAAAGTATGATGATAGCCTTGCTGATCTTTGCCCTGCTCCTTGATTTTCCTCCTTGTTCATCTGAGACTGATTTTCAAACCTTTTCAAGAAACTTTAATGAGAAAGAATTTTTGCATGGATCATCCTCCCTCCCACTCATAGAAATTGTGATTTTCTCCTGTTACTTGAGGGAACAATATTTCTGAAGAGACATTTCTTATGTGGAAAATTGCTTGGAATTTGGTTTCTTCTCCTATTACTATTTCACAGTTTATCAGGTAGGATCAAGCTAAAATGGCTAATCCTATATCCAGTTTTCAGGCTGTAAACCACATGTAATAATCCTATTTTCAAGTCCAGCAGCAGACATAGGAGGGATTAGATGACTCAGAGGAATAAAAAAGGCTGGGTGAATATCTGGAAACATTTTCTTGGTCAGTCTGTAAAAAATTGAACAGAGTTTTCCACAGAAGGAAAAAAAAAATAATTTTGAGTAGCTCGAAACATTGAAAACAAGTTTGGATGTGATAGCTCATAGAGGAAGAATGTTGTACTAAAGCAGATAATAAGCAAAAGGGCTTGAGAGTTCTTTCTGATGTTTCTTCTCTATGGAAGGGTAATTAGGTATGTGCACAATTACAAAGCAAATGGCATGCCTGATGATGTTTTCCTCAGTTAGATTTGTTTTTCTGTTCTTCTAATTTGGCTTTAATTAACAGTAACACAAATAGGTTTTTTCCTGAATATAAGCACAGATATGTACTGTGGTTAAGGTTTTTAATCACGCCTGTTGTGCACTTAGGTAATTTCTATTGGTATCAGGGAGAATACCACTTTTTTTTTTTTATGTGCAGCTGGAGCAAATGGTACCCAAGTATAACACTGATAGTCATGCTTTGTTGCGTGTGTGAAATTTAGCAAAGGGAATTAACAACCAAAATGAGCGCTCCCAAATGAAGGATAGTATTAGACAAATCTAGCTCTAAGTCCTGACCTTCCTACCCATAATTCCTGTCAGGAGACTTTGAAGTCTGATACTAAAAAGACTGTGGAGCTTGGAAACTAAAGACAGCATTTCACAGGTATTAGCATGATAATCAGGAGTCCTTTTAACACATGATTTTAATTTGAAAGTAAGTAATCAGAGTTTAGATGACACTTTGCTTAATTATATTGAGTGTTTGACATGAAAGTAAATTAATAGCAAACTGATTTCCACCATCTGCTACTATTAATGCTGAGAAAACCAGTAGAACTCCAAACGCCATAACTTTGAATTATATGTATATTTTTTAATATTATTATCCAAAAAAAGATGTTGCATCGTTGTATGAAACAATACAGTGCACTCAATGGAAGAATAAAGCAGCCAAAACAGTTCCCTAGAGAGCAGAAAACAGTGTGGGATGTGATGGGGATTGAGCCTGTAGCACCACCACTGCCCCCTGCACAAGGCAAATGCAGCTCCTGAGATATTACACATTCCAGACTGTGTCCTGGAGTATTTTGGTGTAACTAGATAAGAAAAGGAAAGAGTGCCACTACAAACACTCAACCCTTTGCAACATGGAGGGAACGGGAAAGAGACTACACGTGTTCAGATTTGTCATTATTCCTTATAGTTAACCAAGGCTCCAAACACCCCAGCCTGAGAAAACTGTCAAGTGTTATCATCCCTCAGTTTTACAGCCGGGTTGTTTGAGAGAACATTTCTCTTTGGAAGTGTTCTGCCTTTGCATTGGTTTGGGGATTTTTTAATCTCACAATGCAAATAATTTCACAATTTAAATACAGGAACCATTATCACTCTAATATTTTTCTTATGAGCAATACGTAATTGGAAACTGCTTCCTCTCCTGAAGAGCACAGCTTTCTATAAAAGGTGTACAATTCACATCTAACAAAAAAGAATACAGTGAAAATTAATCAGGCAGTAAAACAGTGAAGGTATTTTTAAATGTGAATGTTCACTTGCTTTCACAACACAATTTGAAAAAGCTGGACAAAGTCTGGAATATTTCAGAGGGAAACACCATTTCCCATCTAAAGCTGTTGTTGCTATGGGTTATCTCCCAGAGTGGGTATATTTAATTTATAACCTAGAATAATATTGCATCCAGCTAACATATGCTATTACTGTGATCTGATTCAAGCTGGGACAAGTTGTGCTCAATTTGTTGAGGAGAGGCAATTTTAAAATATTCACGTCCGTAATATAGAGATCCATGACAAAGGTGGGTCAGGTGTGGTACTAGTTCACAGTAGCTTAGGGGTAAAATGGAACTGCCAAGTTATATCCCTTGAGACTAAGGTACTCTGAGAACACTTCTTCAAAGGATGTGAACACTCCAGCAAGAGAGCTCTCTTGCCTCATTGTGCTAAACAGTAGCAGAACGGCTGTGCTTGAGCTGTCTTCTTTACACTGCCTTTGGCTACTGTTTTTCAGACTATTTTAGAGATCAGATTAGCTAAAAGAAATTATCTTAGAGAACCTGGAAAAGAATCCATCCTGAGAAAATAAAAAAGCCCAAATGAAAAAACCCCAGCAGCTGTGCTGAAAACAGCCAGATTGCACAGAGGCAGAGCTAGAGTCCTGCAGCCAGCAGTCAGCAAGGCACTTACTACCAACAACTCCTAGTGCTTTACTGGATGCTTGAAGAAGAGATTTGAACTATTTCTTGCTGCTCATTTGGTGCTACCTGAGCCTTCTCTCCAAAATTCACTGTTTTAAGGGTAAACAGTGTTAGCAAGCCACAGAAATGATAGATCTTAAGGGTTGTGATTCTCTAGGATCTCAAATGGGCATTTGTTTCAGTCCTAGGAGATGAAAACAAAGAAATTAAAAATGGTTTTAGCCAAGGAAGACAGTGTTACCAGTTCCTGAAAGTGGAAGCAAGGCAATTTTCCCAATAACTTCTGAGACTCCTGAAGCATTATAAAGACATCAGCTTTATGAAAGCATCAATAAAAGTTGAGAATCTCCTTGCAAGGAGCATCCCTCAGCAACCAGCCAAATGCTGTTTGGTTTACCCTGTTTTTTCTCTCACCAGTAGTAATCAGAGTACTCCCCCTTCCATCAAGAGTGAGGCAAGTGTCCCTGTTCAGCTGCAGGTTTCCTGCCAGGGACACTCTGGGATCATCAGCCACCTCAGGGACACTGGCTGTTCTGGCCATGCTGTGAACGGGCTGGTCTTTACAGGGAAGAGCAGAGGCAGGATTTCCTTTAAACATATATCTGGGCTTTTTGCTCACAGTGACAGTCTTTAAATATATTGATAAGGAATATAATTTTTCAAGCTGCCATGCACCCTCCTTAGAGAACATATTTCCCAAATCATATTGCTTCTTGTTAATTATGAAATTTAATCTACTGTATGAGTACAGACATTTAACATATACACCTCATATGCATCTTCAGAAAGGGATGCTGAAAGCCTGTGATTTATGCTTCAGTGGCGATTTAAACTACATGGATTGTAGGTTTGTGAAGACAAAAATATCAACAAATTACGTTAGCTAACACCAAACAAATTAATTTGGGCCATATAACTCTGATGAAAAATTTGAGGTGATTCCTTATAGGAAATACCCTTAACATCCAATTTCATTTTCAGACAGTGTTCAGAGAGCTCCTGAGAATGGCTGTGAAATCAGACCAGTTTATCAATTACCACTTTCACAAAAGAGTTGTTTTAAATCCATTTTCCCTCGAAAGTCTCTCAGCTCTACTCAGTGAGAGAAAAGTTTTAATTGGGGAGCTGGAAATAATTTCTCTTTGTCTCTCCTTCCATTTTTTTTTTAAACATTTAAATATATGTATAGTGATTGGGCTTAAATAGAAACAATCAAATACTATTCATGAGCTGTATTTTTCTCTCATGAACATCCCACACCAGATTTTCCAACAAGCTGAAAAACCCCAGGTTTTTAATCTATAATGATTTTTTTTCTCTGAGCCTTACCTAGTAGTCCCTCACAGATTTCCTTGAAGAGGAAGAACATCATATTAGATGACACATTGCTGTAGTTCTCATATATACTCTCACACAGCATGACAGGAAGGAGATTTAGGTGCAGAGCACTTGGTCAAAACTTCAGGCAAAAAGATCTGGCCTTCTGAAACAGTCCTCAGGTTTACACTTGCCATGAAGCATTAGAAGAAGGAACCCAGAATCCTTTGTTTTTCTTTTATGACTTTTTGTGTCACCACATGTACACGTTTTTATCAGGACTTCCACAGATCACCCTGCATTTCCCATCCTAGTGGTGACTTGCTTTGTTAAACTCTGAAACCAGAGAAGCAAGACATAGATTTGTCATAATTAAAATGTTAGCTGGACAAGTACGTGAGGAGAAATGAATCATATTATCATAGCCAGAAAATAAAGGCAAACCCCTACTTTTAACAGAAGAAATAGATTTTATATGCTGGATTTCCATGAGAAGACTGGAGTGTTTCCACCCCTAACAGGGAGCAGTAGCTGCTGTGCTTATGCAGTACAGCTGCAGAGTCAGTGTGACATCCTTGGGTGGGCTGTGGGCTTTCCCTCTGACAAAGAAATTGTGTGTGATAAAAAGTTAAGAGATGAAATTTAGAGGCTTAGATTTTTACAAAACTGGTTTGGTGTGAAATTCTAGGGGGACAGTATTTGCAAATGATGTTAGAAGTAGGCAGAAATTATTAACCACTCCAGCACGTCTATTTGCATCTTTAAAAAAGAACTTGTCTTTCTCAATTCATTAAATATGTAGGAAAAAAAAAAAGGCATAAAAACCTAAGAAGATGTTTCCAGTCTATTTTACAAAGTGACTTTAGCCACAATAACATCTGAATTTTTATGACTGGCTGCTCTTACCTCTGTAGTCAACAAAGAAACAGTCAAGGGGAAAGAGTATCTTACTCTCCTGGGTCTATCTGTACTGAGAATTTAGATTATCATACTTAGTGGAGCACAAGGCAGACTTACCTTCTCTTTACAAGACAAATAAGGGGAAGATGCACCTGAATTTGAGGTAAGTCTGCAAAATCTTGTCAAGTCAATGGTCATATTAAGAAGCATGGATTCATTTCCTTGGTGGTGATCCTGTGAATAAAATAACAGTCTGTTAGACTTGTGCTATACCTATATTTTACATATAATACTGTTTAGGTACTTATAAAAAGTTATGGGCCTTGATACTCAGGATAGCCATCAAGGGTGAACTTGGCATTTTACTTACTGATTCTCACATCTGATTATAATGCTGTGACATTCAAATGCACAGACTCCCAGGACAGATATTTCTAGAGGTCATATTTGTATGAATCCCAAACTAGAAGCAGAGCTGTTTCTATTAAACAGGTGGTCCTGTGAACACCAGATCTCAGGAGTCCTGCTTGCTTTCAGAGGGATCTCCCTGCTGAGATACAATCAACAGAGACACACTCTGATGGAAACTGGGTTCCCTGGCATCTGGTAAGGTATGGACTCCAGATGAAGCTTTCCTAAAGTTGTATCTCTCTCCTTTCTCACCTGCTTTCTTCAAATGTACTGGAAACTTGCATCTTTTAAACATCTTTTTTTTTAATTTTTTTTTTTAATGTACTTGAAATACAGTGACAGACACAGAGTCCTTGGCTGTTACCTGTATTCATTAGAGGGTCATTCGAGGGAAACTGAAATATATACATGAAAAGCAGTATCACACACTCTGCATTCATTCACTGGAGGCAGTGTAGAGTGACATGGGCTTTCCTGTCACACATGAGAGTATAGGAGTTAGCTCCTAGGGCCAGGATGTCAATGTATTTAAATGTTCACTGACTTCAGAGTAGATGTGATGTTTTATCCAAGTCAGAGACTTCGGCCCTTGTATTTACAAAGTGCAAACTCATTTAACTCAGTTGATCTGAGAAACACTCCTGATTAAAAAGACTTTATTAAGGATAGCTGTTCATTATGCATACCCACAGCTTCCCAGAGAAACTCATTCTCAGCATCCTGCTGTGACAGAGATTAGTCATTATGCAGTAAAGCTGTACTGCTGGGACCACATTTGCATTATTAAATGAATTAGAGTATTACTTACAAAAAAAAGCAGTCCCATAGCTGTGATCACCACCCCCAAACCTAGGCAAATGTGGCCAGCAAATGTTACAGGACACATCTCACCATTTGGGAAGAGGACTGCATCCTCAGTCATCTGTCACAGTTAACCAGACTTACACTGGCATCTATAAAACACCATAGAAGGGAGGCCTCATAGAAACTTCACATTAATAGTCAAGTACCTGCTATCAGAAGCAAAGCAGAAGTAGATACTGGTTATAAAACAGTGCAATACTGGGTTGAGTTTTTTCTCTCATTGCACAAAGCCTGCAGCATCACTGAAACATATCTACATCCAAACTTTACACAGACCTTTCTTCCAGGGGGCTGCCTGACCCACTGTTGCCCTGGCCACTTCAGCACACAACTGGGTACTACTCAGCCAGCCAGGAGCAACTAGCAGTTGAGGTGCAGGCAGGAAAAGCTTTTAAGTGACCACTGTCCAGGCTTCTTTTCTCTTTGAAGTTTCCTTCTCATCTTAAAGCAAGTTTAAGTAGCTGTGTGGAAAACATCTTTTTTAGTTTGAACTAGAGTGAAATAGAAGGACTCACACAGTCAACCTTTGTTCTTGGAGAACACAAAAATGAGCTGAGGGTATTTCACTTTCTTGAATGGCCTCCTGACCATCCTAGGACACTTAAGCTTTTCCAGCCCTTTTCAAGGCAATTTTAAACAAAACTTCAATAAAGTAATGTGTTTCACTTTGAACCTTTGGGAATTAGGAAACTTTACGCATGGTGCAATTAAAAATAAATCCTTATTTCTGTGCAGCTGTAGACTGCCAACTTTTAGCCTCTGTTTCTGCCTGACTTATTCAAGCTACACAGCATGTAGAACATGGGTCATGGCCACCTTTAGAAATGGGGCTGCTCCTGCCTCTGCTCTGGACCACATCCTCAAGGAGCTAAGCCAGCACATGCTACAGTCCAGGGCTGGTAGTATGGCTGGATAGTAAATGAGAGTGTATGCTGTTATTCAGGTAAAGGTTTAGCAGTTCAGGCATCATGTGCCACAATTTAGGCAGCCTGGAAAACCATGTGAGGAAAACCAGGAAGGAAAACTGGGCTGCAAGCACGTCCTGGCCATCCAAATTAATGAGAAATGGATGGTGGCCAAATGCAACGAGCTGGTGTACTTTAGGGTACAAATACCAAATTCAGTAACATTTTGGAAAAAGTGCCAAAATCATGCACTCTGGAAGCACACAGGCCCTGTCTGAAATGAAGGCAGCTTTTTACCCCCTGCAGTAGCTATTACTGCAAGCTGTGAGCAAACTGGTGACTTGAACTCAGTTTGTATTTTCAAAGTCATCGCCACAATCATAATTCCACAGATCCAAACACAGTAAGGTATAGATCCTAGCTGTTACCCAGCTCTTTGAAAAGAAAATCAAAAGGGAAGTTACAAGTCTAGAAGAAAAACTCACAAGCCTAAATATTTTATTAAATCTGTGTCCAAAAGCTTGGACTGTGGAGGCTTTGGGCTACTGCAAATCTATTGTAGGACCCCAAGGGTCCAGTCAGACCAATTAGGCTGAACTGATCCATCAGCCCAGGGCTGCTAAAGAAGCAGCTCTTCTCCCTCTCTTCCTTCTCATTTTTGTCACCAGTATCCTCCTTCTTACTCTTACCCCACTGGTCCCCAGCATCTCCCCGGGCTAACTTGGTGCTATCTAACCTTTCAAGGAGGAAGCTGAGCTCATGAAAGTGGTAGAAAGTAACATTAAAAAAAAAAAATAGGAGAGAGAATTATTTTTTAGGCATAGCAAGATGTGATGTCAGCTCAGCCATCTCATCTGATTGTACCTTCAGATCTGCTGAGTTTAAAAGAAACAAACACCAGCTGCTCTTGAAAAAAATACGCTGAGTTTTTCAAATACCAACATACGGCCTTTGTTAATCTTGCAAAATCATATGAAGGTGCAAGACAATAGAGTCTGACTCAAAATCTGTAGAGTTCCCTTGTGCTAATTAGAAGTGGCCTTTCCTTGTACCAGTTCCAAAATGTTGCCTGAACTGTCAAGTGTTTCTGAAGACAGCTGCAACTTCTTACTTAAAAGGAAGGGCCAACAGCTTAATATTTAACCTGTAGCTGTTGTCAGCTATTTAACCTTGTCCAGAAGTGAATGGGTAATTCCCCTTTGCTAACAAAAGTGTAAAAAAAAATCTTAAAATGACCTTGTGCTGAGTTTATAGTGAAAAGTCACACTTCAGTAAAGCCACACAGCTAGTAACAGTGTTGACCTTTTCTTCTTGGCCATCTAAGGACGTTAAAGTCTGACTGAAACTTGATTACACCATCTTAGACTCAAAGTGCTTAAATAAAACAAGGGGCAGAGGTAGGGAGGACCAGCCAGACTGAGGAAGAGTGAGCTGAGCCCTGCTCCGGGCAGCTCTGAGGAAGAGCTGTACTAATTTTACCTCATTGATTCTTGGCTGGTTTTAATTATTTTGTTATCAGAATAGACTTCTTTATTTGGACAAAAGCTGACTAAGAAGGGGGGATTTATTCACATTAACAGGCTGTCAGTATTAATGACTCATTAGCATATGATCAGAGAGGGTTTGTAACCTTGCAGGCCTGTGAGTGGGGCTGAGCAGATCAACAGAAGGAGAAAAAACAATGATGAGTTTGCAGCTGAAAGTTTGTTTTAGAAAAATAATCCAGATAAGAGGGTCATCAGTTATTAGGAAACTAGACTGGCTAGTGGATATTCCTATTCAAGGAATGAGCATATTAAGATTTCTTGAAATGTAGTATCATGCAGTCATATGAAACTGAGACTAAGCTGCCAGCAAAAGGCAAAGGACCTCACCCATGACCCATAGAGCAGTCTGGGGCTCTTGATGGCTTGGAGATGTCAGCCTAGTTACTCACACAGCTGAAAGAAACAGAGAAGATTTTGTAAAAAGCAGCTCATCAAGCTCTGCTCACATCCTTGAAGGGCGAAACATGCCTTTTCATTTCACTCTGTCAGGATCTACCTGATGCAGCCCTGTGAAAGCAAGAAGGGGAAATCTGGACATTAGCCCACCGCTCTGCTACAGCCTCTTGGTACTCTTTAGCACAATCAGGCTCATCTGGAGAAGAAATCCCACTTCTTGGGTCTTAGTAATGAAGCTTTCCTGATTTCCACTCAATGCCAACCATGCGAGGCCTTGCTCCTCCAAAGAAAAAGCTCTGCAGCTCTCTACAGAGAAAATCCCACCGCCTTCTGACTCAGCCATCATTAAAAAAAAAGCATTTATTTTGATGTAAAATTGTTCCTGAACGCACATAAACAGGCAGGGTTTGAAATTTCGGTGCAAAATTTGTCCTTTGGGTGCAGTTTACCTTCTCTGCCATAATTATGTTTTTAAATGCTTGATTTCATTTGTACTTCTGTCCAAATGAGCTCTTATCCTCTTCTCCTGTAACCAAGCAGATCTCGCGTCTGTTGTCAACAGGGTGGTGGCTTCTCATTTTAAGAAAAGGGAAGGTGTGTGTCACCCTGCACACCAGGGATCACCATCGCAATCTCTTTAAAAGTTTCCGACAGCCAGAAGCAGGATTACACTGCAAGTTCCATCTCCTCATTGTCACTTAGCCAGGGGAAGGATTGCTACAGAAAACAACGCCCCACTCAGCACTGTGCGATGGGAGTCTTGGCTCTTCTGCCATGGGCAGCACGAGCTCTCCTGAGCAATAGTCCCAGCCCTGCGTTCAGAATCGCCTTTGCAGGCAGCCTGGCTGCCTCCCACCACTGAGCGAGAGCTGCGGTGCCTCTGCCCACACAGGCACAGCGGGATGGACTGGAAATCACTGGTCACGGTCCATTCCACAGGCACGCTAAATAAACAGAAAATAATGGCTGGGAGTTTTCATCAGTGCATGGGAGATTCAGTGTGGCCTGCTTTGTTTTCAGAGTGCTGGGAGAAATCTGTTTTGATTGCTCAGACTTCAGAGCAGCTGCTGTAAACATGACGTGTCTGAATGTTTCTTCTGGGCAAATGCTGGCGACAATGCAGCTCACAAATTCTGCTAAAACAGATTATCCTCCATCTTCCTGCTCACCCTTTTTAGGGCTAACTGACAAGTCATTAATCCTCAAAAATTTAAGGCAGCTATGGGTCTCTTTAATTTGCACCTAGCTTCCTCTAATCTAAACTGATTTTTCCAGAAGCCAAAAATAACTGCTGCACATATCAAGCTGTGCCTTTGTTCTGCCAGGGGTGGCCTAAATACCAGTGGGGACAACAGCATGGTTTTCTGCTACAGACCTCTGTCCCATCCCATTCCTGCCCCACTGATATGATTTTCTGGGGGCCCGTGACAGGCTTTGAAGCTCTTTGTGGCAATGGAGAAGCAAAGCTGAATCACAGCTGAACTCAGCTATTTACTTAAAACTTTGCCAAGGAGGGAAATGCAAAGCTGTTAGTGATGGTAACATTGCAGCCCAGAAGGTAGGTTTTTATCCCATTTCTGGAAGGTCAGCTGTGCTCTAGTTTTCAAGTGAAGACAATGTTTCACAGCAAAGATGAGCAGGTGCAAATATACACCAGCAGTGACCCATTTTATAAAACAAAATTTTAATTTGCAGGTCTTTTACAAGTGCCCAGCATCCAGTCTGAGAGCATGTGCCTGTAGACATCGTGACTTAATCACAGCCTTATTAAAGACAAAATCAAGCAGCTTTGGTCTTTTGGCCACTCCCAGGCTGTAGAACTGTCCTCTCAGTTTACTGTGTCCAAAACCCCTTTTGATTTCAAAAACCTATTATGCAAACACAGGAAGCATGATAACTAGAACAATGAGCTCTGAACACAGGACTTTGCCACCCAAAAGACATTTCCCTGTGACCTCTAAAAAATAAAAGTCTCCCCAGTTCTTTTCTGCCAAGGCAATGTCTGCATTAACAAGTTGTGCAACGCCAGTGGAGCGAATCCAGCTTTGCAGCCTGCAATCTGAGGCTGTAGTGATGGTCCAGTGCTGGCATTCAGTGTGTTTCAGCTTTTCTCTGGTCACCTGGACCGACAGCCTAGTAGTGGCTGGCACACACAGAGTGCAGTCCTGAAGTATACTGTCTGATGGAACTGAATGTTTGGTGTGCTCCCATGCCAAAGGAAGGGTTTTTCTAGGGACCTTAGGAAGACCTCATCCACCCATGACAAAGACCTCTCTGTGATGCAAATAAAAACGTGGTAGGTGAACATAATCAGGAAAATAACTTAAAAAGCATAATTTTGATCTGAACTACATCATTCATGATAACACATTCTGACCAAGGAAGCATCTGTCTGGGCTTAGCTAACCAGAGGCAGATGTTAAGGACGATGTCAGAAGAGGGGCAGCTTCTGATGTGCTCAAGTCTGCAAAGGCTGATGAGACCCCACAAGGGTCAGAACTCCCTGCTAGCAGAAGAACCTTTTTCACCATGGGTGCACTCCATCCTTAATTGTAGGGGACCTAGTTTTCTTCATTTACTTCTCCAAAGGGTATGGGGAAGGTTGAACCATTCAGTCAAATGCTACAAGCAGGAGTTTTGCCAGGGAACACCAACAGGTCCAATCACTGACTAAAACCTTCTTCAGGCTGTAGTTCAGCCTGAGGAAATGAAATCTTTTTTTTAAAAAAATCTAAACACAAAGCCTAAGAAAAATATGATTTTCTGTTATTCTGTGGCTATCCTGAATTACAAGCTTGAAATATAAAGTCGTGGGTGTGGAATTGTATTTGAGCCATTGACTATTGAAGTCTGATGTTTATGCATTTGTAACCCAGCTAGGGAAATGGCATGCAAAAAAAGGAACCTTTCAAAAGCTTCATGTAGGCCTGTATGAACAGAAAATACTTCATGTTATTTGAAGTCTAGCATGTTTTATTGCACATTTAGTCTGAGTATTGTGGGAAAGGCAGAAACATGAAACAAACCGGCCCATATGGATTCCATAATTCCTTTCTTCTTTTTTTTTAAGTAGAAGCTTTGCTAGTGCTTTATGGGAGTTTCATAACAGGCTCAGCATCCTATAAATAAAGGAGACCTTCAGCAACTGGGGGGGTTACTGTGTCACTGATGTTTTCATCCCCACAGACTACCACACTGAACAAATAAAAGTTACAACCTTTTGAGGGAACTGGAAGTGAGCTGGGACCCTTCTGATTTTAGGAGAAAGACCATGTGAGCATTCTGGAGACCAGACATCCTCAAAAAACAAACTGACATGGAAATTTCTTCTGTTTTCTGAAGATTAGGAACAGCTGAAAGAAGGATGATGAGTGCTCACTCCTAGAGAGAGTTCCAAGTAATCGAATTAAATCCTGAACCCAAAATTTCATATGTTCCTTCATAAACTTCACATGGAAAGGATTTCAGCTGCTCCCAAAGTGTAAGATATTGCCCTCTGTGTCTTCCAGAAAAGCTCTTGCTGACTCCCAAGATCACTAGCTGGAATTATCTATAAGGACTGTACCATCCTACCTGCTTGAAGAGTCAAACATGATGCCTGTCTCTGGACAGGCACTGAAGATGTGAGTAAGTGATTGTGGGTTAGGGTTGGCTATGGCCCCAGTGCATTACTAATTTATTGAATTACCTATCTATATACATGATGGTCATGACTTTAAAGATGACTAGAATAACTCATCTGCAAAACAAGAGGTACCCCTTCACTGTAGAAGAATTCTGCACATATTAAAAAAGGTAAGAGCTTTCCAGTTTTTCGTGATGGATTGTCAGACATGGGATAGAATGTTGAAAAAGAAAATATAAAAAAAATCCAGCATTTCTGCTAAGTATCAGCTTATTTTGTTGGTAAGAAAAAGGCTGAAGTGACTGTACCACAACCAGTAAAAAGTGTGCCAAGCAAACAAATCATGATTGTGGCAGTAGATTATTTCAGATGAAGTGGGTGACTCATCCTCCAATATTTGAATGGAAAAAAGTTTAAAGTAGTTTAAAAACTATAATAGATATAGTATAGTACCATAATAGTACTTCTTTTAAAGGAGAAAATAAAGACTGATGAAAAGGACGTATTTTTCTCAGTGGCCTCTGATAACTCTTGATAACTGGAATTAAATACCTACCATAGTATTATTAACATCAGTCTACAAGAAGGATATTCTACTATGAATACAAGAATATTTGCTTCTATCTAACTGCTCAGATCACATGCTGCATATAACAACATGCATAACGTAACTCTTGATTTTAAAGGTAGGTAACAAAACTTTCTTGTTACCCTCATATGTCATAAAAAAGTCTAGGAATTTCAGGATGTGTTTAATTTTGTCAGCAAAATATACAAGTATTCTGAGGTTTATTCACCAACAATACATGTTACCACTGAAAGGCATTTAAAAGTTTTCCAGCTTCTGTAAGTTGCCTCTGTACGTTAGGTGAAGATTTATCAAACGCAGTCTCTAAATTGGTTCAAGATGGTGAAGGTGTGGATGATGGCAAACCACTTTTGGTAACTGAAATGCTCCTTATATTCTTTTATAGTGAGCTAAAAGTCTTTTAATGGTGTAATCTCGGAGAAGTTTCATTTTATATGCAGAGGTTTCTGAAATGATGCATTCTCTGCAGAGTAATGACAGAACTGATGACAAATTCTTTTTGTCGTAGCAGTAACTTTTATCTAAGAAACACATCAAAACAAAGCACAAGGTGTGAGAAGGGATTAATTCAGTAGCATACCTTCGCTCTCAGAAACTAGAGTTATCAGTTTTGTATATGTAAACAAATTTTCAGCCACCTCCTATAGAAAAATATCACTTTTTGACGTAAGTCGGACCGAAGGGCTGAAATATGACAAAAGGCTGGAATTGGACTGTTTAATAATAATACGTATGAAGAATAATATGTGTTGAGAGATTCAGTAGAGAATTATTTATCTGAGGGAACTGTGAATGTACTTCTAAAGCTTATGGAGTTCCTACTTAAAACATTACCTGATACTTTTACAGTTATCCTCTTTCCTTCCATCTCAAGGCGATCACATAATTTCAGTTGCTCTTGTTAAGTTCAAGAGTTTTTAACTTCTAAATTTAGCCCGACAGTTCTAACTACACCATCAAATACAGAATCATCAAAGTTGGAAGAGACCTTCAAGGTCATCAAACCATCAACCCAGCACCAGCATAATCACCCTTAAACCATAGCCTCAAGTGCCACATCCAGAAGCCTCCTGAACACTTCCAGAGACCATGACTCCACCACCTCCCTGGACAACTTATTCCAATACCTAACTAGTCTTTCAGTGAAAAATTTCTTTTTATAATATTCAATCTAAACCTCCCCTGGTGCAATTTAAGGTCTTTCCTCAAATACCCATCACAATGAGTTACTATTGCATTCCTATTACTTTGAGAAGAGATTAGAGGTGGCACACAGAATGGTCATATGGGCTCCATCAGTGTCTCCCTGCAGTCTTCCTCAACAGCATCACCTACCAAGGGCTCTTCAAAAAGTTCAATGACTATTTCTTGCACATCTTTTCCACTGAAAATGTGTTGTTTTCTCTCAACCCAGTGGAAGTGCTCTCCAGGCAGGTCACCGCAACAAAGCAGGCAACCTTCCTGTCACTCAGGGATGCTCAGCCCATCCCAGACCCATAAAATGATATTTGTCATAAGAAACAGTTCTCAAATACCACAAAACCAAAACATGCATATCCAAGGAAAAGAGCATGAGACAGCTGTAAAAAATAATTCTGCAGCTGTTGGTCTCAGTTCCCAGCTCTCTACTATTCCCCCTGCTTCGCAACAGCTGCTGCATAGACCTTGTGGGCGATTCCCAAAATCTTTAACAGAAGCTGCTTTACCCTACGAGAAAATCACAATTTCATTCCTATTTACAGTTTTAGAAGAAAACTGTACTATGTTCTGGGGGATTTGACCCACCGTCTCCTAAATCCTGAGAAAGCTTTCTAAAACTACTTGGAATTTGCCGTGGAGGAGGCTGCGTGCTAAGTTCAGTGCAGTCACAGCGGTGTAACACCAAACAGTGAGGACACAAAGTATAGTGCAGCTAAAACACTTAGTTGCTTAAATATTGCACTGAAAATAATTTTTCCCATATTCTCATGGATGGCAGCCCTTCAGACTACTCAAATTGGAGGGAAAATCTGAATACAGGTCAGTAGCAATGAACACGGAGTGGAGGACCACTGGAACTCTCTTAGCTGAGCACTTCCTGCAGGCATCCCAGTTAACGTGCCTCAGGTTTGTCAGGCTGGGACAAGAGCAGTAGCACTCTCACCAATGATGAGTAATTTCACACTTATTTTTCTGGTACTTTGAATAGTTCTGCCATCCATTTATCTCTCAGCAGTATCAGTCATCAGGGGAAGGGATAACTTAACTGAATCCATAAATTAGTGAGTGCTTGGAAAACAGTTGTGCTTCTCCTTAAGAGTCCCAGTGTCTTATCTCCAGAGACCTGTGTTTGTGTCCTCTCTCTGAATATCTTGTCTTTGGATAGTTTATTTACACTTTAATTCCCCAAGTATAAATAGTTCAAGATGTTCGTGTTTAATGTAAATGAGAACTAGGATTAGGTATTCAGTGTAATAAAACTTCTGGCCCCTTTACGTGATGAGTCTTGGCCATCTGACCAACCAAAGCCATTTCAAAAATAAATATGGACTCATTCTCTGGAAATTTGAATATTTGGTGTCATCTCCAGCATCTTTGTACCAAAAAATATTTTTATTAAAAAAAAGAAAAAAAGATAGTACCCATCTGCCTGCTGTAAGGTCTGATTAATTCATATTCTGCCCCCCCCTCCCCCGCCATGCTCTGGTATCCTTTGTTCTGAGGTTCTCTTCAAATCCACATAAATATTTACATGGTAAAAATAAGAGGGAATGAGAGCGCAGAGAGTGAGTGGAATTTGTTTTGTGGGCTTGAGAAGGATAATCTGCCAGTAGCAAATTATGCTCAGATAAAACACCAGTAAATTTCAAGTAATGAAGTGACCAGGTCCAAAATGCCTGGAAAATAAAATGCTACTGAACACTAACAAACAGAAAAATGGCAAAAATATTCAGTGTAAAATTAAAGCAATCAACCAATAACCCCCCCTACACATGCAAACGAAGACAAGTTTTCTGCCCTAACACTGCGCCAGTTCCTAATGTCATGGTTCATTTTAACCTCTCAGATTTACAGAACAACTTACCTGATGACTCAAACTTGGGTTCAGGCGCTTACTAGGTAGTATCACAGAGAATAGAGTAAAATTCTTCAGAATAGGATTTTACCCATATCTATTGAAGCTTTTCTTATTTCATATTGTGGGCTGTGCTCTGTTTCACTGTGAAAAGAAGTGTGCACTATCCCCACACCAAAATGCAAATGCTCTGGAATAACACAGAGTCCTGGCTATGCCAGCACAGGAAAATGTAGGAACTGGGAGGCCTTTGGAGAAAATGAAGAAAGCAAAGAAAGCTGTATTGCAAAGAAAAACACTCTGAACAGAAAAATTATTGTGATGGGATTCTTTTGCTTGTAGCAATGAGAGCACTGCTTTGCCAAGGCACCGATCCTAAATGTCCTGGGCCCCTTGGGGAACTGCTTTATACGGAGCACTGCCCGCTCGTTCCAGTAGACAAGGCATACTGGCTGTCACAGTCATGGATATGAAATTTATCTTTCTGTAAATGAATTACAGGCTTAGGAAGCCACAAAGCAGCCAAGCCTCAGAAGACGAAATAGGGATTCAGATTGCCTAAATCTTAGTGGACCACTTCACACAGTGACCTGCCATTTTATCTCAGACCAAGTTCTTATATCCCAGCCCAGCTGCTCAGGACCCAGAACTTTCACAAATCTGAAATAAATCTTCTGAAACAGCACTAGCAATTGAGTGATTCAGAAAGCTATTACTGTTGTGCCCCTGCGATCTGTAAAGCTGAAGTCCAAACGATAGGAAGGTCTTAGGTAGCTGTTCCTGGGAGAGGTATTTAAAAGGCCCACCATGTGTTTTAGTTTCCAGTAGTAATTCTTAAAACTGATAATTTGTAGTTCCTGGGAATTCTACTGTTGAAAAATGGATGATAACCAAAACCCAAAATATTGATTAATTAATTTTCAATTAGCAAATTTCAGTTGAGACATGTAAAACCCCATAATTTTGTCTTGGTTGGAAACTAACTTGTCCTTTCTCCTTCTTTACCTTTCCTCATGGTAATCCCATTCTTCTCAGCAGTCTGGGCTTCCCCAACAGGTTGTTTGTGCCATTGCCCATGGCCCCCAAGTGCACTGTATCAGTTTAGAGACTGCCTGACTTAGAGTAATTGGAACGAAAGAAAAAAAAAAGGGATTTCAGACTAAGCTGCTTCAATTCAAGTCAGACACCCATGAAATCTTCTAATGAAATAATGAAATTTTTTTGGCCTATATATCTTTTATTAAGAAAAAAAATGTGTACGATTTTACTACTCTGGCCTACATTGAGAAAGAAATGCATTTCTAGATAGGTGTTTCATTACTGGAGCTTAATGGGAAAGTAAATCTGATAATTTTCCCTTACTCTACTTCCTTTTTTACCCAAATTATATTCAAAGAAATTATAATTTTCATTAAGTGATGGAAATCCAATAATTTAAATGTTATCTTTGGAGAATGAATTTTTGTTAAACATTACTGATTTAGAACAAATATGACATATTTCATACTCATATCCACTGCCTATTAATTTTTCTCTTTCCATTTTTCTGTCATGTATATTACCCAGTGCAGCTGCCAAGTTCAGCTTAGAGTGTGCTCAACTTTGATGAATTTTTCCTTTTATATTCATGCTGAATTTATAAAGCAGTTCATAATGAAAATTCACCGTAAGAGAAAAACTTACAAGATTTTTTTATGGAGCAGTCATAAGTTTTACAATTTAAACTGGGAAACAGTAACTGTGAAGTTGTTGCCATATCCATGGTATATTTTAATCATCTGTCTACAATATGCATCAGCTGGAAAAAAATTTAAAAAAACTGAAGTAGATTTTCCCCTCCTTGAGGAACAACAGAAACAGGAATAGAATTCTGAGATTTGGAGACTGTCATTGATACCAACACTCTGTAAAGATAACAGCAGTGGAATGGTACTGAAAGAATTGATTCATTGTTTGTTGACTCTTTTGGTATGTACACATAGATAGAAAGGAACCATAATCCAAGGATGGAACTAATGACAGTTTCCTCCATGCTTAGAAATCTCGTTCCAAACAGATAACAAAGGCACAGAGAGCACTGCCTCAAGATCCTTCAGCTACAATCTCTCACTTGAACATGACAGCTGAGAGGGAGCACAATACAGGAGAAAGTAAGTGTCATGAAAATAAGTTATGGGCCAGCTAGAAATTTACGTATCTAAAGCAACCCTTCTGAATCCCCAAACATAATCCTCAACTAGCTGCTGCAAAACAGAAAGGATGAATACACTGGTTCACAGTAAAATATCCTAATTAATGCAGCCATCCATCTTGTACCAGTTTCAGTCTGTCAGTGAGTTGGACACCCAGTCACAACTGGATTTTGCTGTAGTCTAGCTCTGAGGTGCATAGGCAATGTGCAGTACTTGCTGGAGGGGATCACCACCACCATTGGATTTGTCCCTGGTTTTACTCAGTACCTAAACCAGCAGACAGGAGAGCAGAAAGCTCAATCTCACTTGGGAGGACACCTAAAGGAGCAGGGCAGAAGAAGGAGGGAGAAGGGGTAGCCTTTCTTCTGGGTAAGAAGCTGCAGGGCAGTTATGTTGTACGGAGAGTGGTATTCTAGAGAAACGCAGGACCTGGGTGTGTACCTGCAGGGATTTTTCCAGTGCTTCAAGTTTGAGGAAGGCAAGAAAAGAGGGATGCAATTTGCAGAGGTAGAGATCCAACTTAGAATCAGAGAATGTCTGGAGTTGGAAGGGCCCCATAAAAACCATTGAGTCCAAGTGCCAAAACTTACCAAACTAGGACCAAAGGAAGAGGTCTGCTACAGACCTGAATACAGTTTGTGTGTCCTGCAAGGAGGGCTGACAGCGGAGTTTGTGCTGCAAAGGACCAGTACACATCAGTAGCTGAACTCATGCTTTTCCTGGAACTTAATTACAGCAGAACTGAGAGTATACCCTTCAATTTAACTTCTTCTGTGAGTGGGCAGGAGACCAGAACCGAAGGTCAGGTTTGGGAAGGCTCACATGGAACCTTGTCCACACTCTCAAACTCCACAGCCATATTCGGTGCATTTAATAACTAGTTACAACTTTTTTGGAACATTTAGCAGAGTGTATTTGAGGTGAACTGAACAACAGAAGTTCTCACCATGCAGAAATTGCTGGTAATGTGCCAAAAAGTAATAGCAAATTCACTGAAGTATTAGTCATATTAGTAACATTTTATTTTATGAAGTTAAGAATTTATCACCCAATATGTCAACACTTACAAAAATATTTGGAGCCCTCTTGTGAGCCCTTTTGAATGCCTGGGCAGAAGAGCAAGTAGCTGCTGTCCTGTATGAGATGTCAAGGAGCTGTTAGTGGATTAACTTACCCTTTTTCTGTGGTGGGCAGAGTACACAAAGCACCACGGGCTCATGGGTCAGCGGGCTGGGCTGCATCCCGCAGCAGGAGAGGAGGAAATGGGCTGTGCCAGGAAAAAGGGTGGTGCAAACGGCTTCCCCTCTGCAACAAGGAGGGCGCTTGACCCCATGAGTCAGAGTTCCCAGGTCGGTTTAGCTGTGCTTCTCCTTTACAAGGCTTGAATTGCTTGGTGGAAAGCCAATGTTCTGGGTTTGTTTTACAGAGAAACAGTTAAATCCTTTTGTTAAAAGTGTCTGCCCTGGGTTTCCTTTGGTTCAGGGTGGCAAAGCTTCTTCATTGTGTTATGCAAGGATTGGAGTGGTTTCCCATGAGATTCAACAATACTAGTGTTGGAAAGGTGGTTTTCTATTTAGCACTGTGTTACAAAAAAAGCGTAACTGGTATATTAGTCAACTTTCCAATTTGCCTGACAAATTAAAAACCCTGCCAGAACTCAGCCTCTATGCTTCTTTCCTTGTTTTCTGTCTCGTCAGAGATCCTCTTGTTTTGTAGTTGTGAAACTTTATTAAATGTCTTGGAACTGGTAACTTCTCAAATTTTGTGGCTGGTGTAGTTTCTCCCTTCATTAATAGTAACAATAGTCTGTGTGAAAGTAAACCTGAAGCACCCTGAGACTTGACTAGAAAAAATACACCTGTTAAGGAGACATCTGCTATCTTTGTGTGTATGTAGTGTTTGGCATATTTTGCCTCTATAATCAGAATTATACTCTAGATATAAACAAAGCCTAACTGCTTCTCATGTAGCTCTCAGGTTCCTAGCTTCATATAAGCAGTATATTATAATATCTTAAGGGATTTGTGTAAGTAGCAGAGTGTACTGCAGAGCAGCTTCGAAATGCTTTCTGAGGCAGAACTGGAGTAAAAGCAAATAGGTGGTCTGCAAGGAAACATACAGCCAAACTGATGCTGGGTAGAATGGATGGTGAGATGATGACACCAGTTAAAAATATAATACACCAATGACTCAGCTTCCTAACTATCCAGAATGCTATCGGTTCAAAACCCATGAGCTATCACATATGTATTGGCAAAAACACACAGTGAGTCTCGTGGTTAGAGCAGAGGACAGAAGAACCCAGGCATCTGTTTATGACTTAGCTACAGATTTGCTGTGGAAGTCCAAGTAAATTTAACTCTTTATATTCTCCTAACTCAGTCTGCAAACTAGAGGAAGAAAAAAAAAAAAACCCAGCTAATTATGGTGTAAAACAAGTCTTGTCTTTAAGGAGTTAAAGGAAAAGCAAATATGTCAAAGTTAGTCCTAAATCACTAACTCTTTTTGCTGTAGCTACTAGTAAATTCCTCCCAGTATGAAATGCCAAAATGAATTTAAAGTTCAGTCTCTCCTGGAAGTCTCTTGCTTTTGAGAAGGAGGGGAAGGGAAAGGCACCAGCCACATAAAGGCATTCACTGTAGAACTGCAAATGAGCCTGCACAATGTTTTATCCTTCACCAGTCCTCTTTGTCTCCTTCTCTTCTGACTGCATTCTTGGAACATCTTGTACAAGAATTTATAAGACTATTTGTTTTATTGCCACATTTTTAACTGCATAGACCACATTGCAGTCTGAGAAATATGTTTGAAAAGAATGGCAAACTGTGTTATTTCAGTTAACAACAGTCCTTGCTAAAACCAAAAGCCGTATTTTTCTCACATTAGAATTTTAAAAAATACTTTGGCAGAATTAGGACATGAAAGGTACCTGAAAAGTTCAGCTGTGCAAACACTGAAATGCTATCAAGTAGAGTTTAGTTAGAAAGTATGGGATGCAGCATCACTTATAAGTACTCATGAGTTTTACATATTCAAAGTACACAAAAGCCACCCCAGTTTTCTGGCATTAGCAGCTTTTCTAACTTGATAATGATAACCGAACATAGTGTACCTGTTGATAAACAGAATTAAAATCAGTCAGAAGTATTTAGAATTTGAACACTGTTTTCATTAAAACCAAGCTGGAAGCCATAAGCTGTGCCTGGAAGAGAGTGCGTATGGGCATCAGTCCTACACCATGGATGCAAAAAACCCTTTGCAGGTAAGATCCCTTCAGGTGTCTCACTTCAGAAGGCAGCAGCACTGCTCGTCTGCTCAAAGTGATGGATGTGCTGCTTTCCTGATTATCAGAGCAGTGGCAGGGGATGGAGGCACCACAGATGCTGCTCCTCCAGCCATCTTTTTGCACCAGCTAATCTTTCAGATACCATGGGTAAATTTCATTCCGTGGAAAAAGTGACAAATGTCAGCAAACTAATCTGAGAACAGAGATTTCATCAGCAGGCTTTTGGTTACTGCACAGTGCATTATTGGATGACTGGATCCATGAACTATATGGTAAATAATAAAGAAATTATCAAAATCATACCATTAAAAGGATGATAAAATAGAGTCTGCTTGTTTCAATATTCAAAGTCCCTTGAATTAAATGACGCAGACAATGACTACAGAGGAAAATACAGAAAATAATTACAGGGAAGTAATAACAGGTTAGACACATCAGTTGATGAAGGAAAATGAGGTTTTTAAAAATACATTTAGGAAAAATTAATAGGGGAGGCAAGCTTAGAGGCTGCAGGATTATACTGCATGATGTAAAGACGTATTTCTTTAACAACGTCACTCCTAATCCATAACTAAAAAAGTCTGTGGGAATGGCATTTTTTAATGAGAGGATATAAAATCTGTTGAAAATAGTACTAGATACAATTTTTTCCCGTAAGTATTTAAAATAATTTGATGAATCAATTTTATGCACTGCTTTCTACACTCATTCATTTGAATGGTACCATCTGTGATATGTTTGCATAAAATGAATTTCAGTCTCACTATGAAACCTTTGTTGAAAATAATTCTGAATTTACTTTGGAAAATATTCACTGTAGAAATCTGATGAAAGCTCTGTATTCAGCCAAGTAAAAGAAATTACTAGAGAATCTATAACCAATGATATTAGCCTCATTTTTTGCTTTCAAAAAACAAATAAAACAATATAAGAAAATAAAGAAAACTTTGTTTTACATTTTCCAGTAAAGTGTACACTGGAAAAGAAATAGAAAGAAGTTATGTTCATTGCATCAGACTGTTAGAAATTATATGATGGGCTGTCAGAAAACAAGACTAGTGTTCTTTATAGCCTTTTCCAAGAGACCACAGCTGCCTGGAACATATTACTGGTTCACAAGTAGCTGCTACTGCACAAGGACTCTTCCAGTTTTATGTAGTTGCTCATTCAGATTTTCCTTACTATGACTAATATATGGTTCTTGAGTCTTTCAAATGCAAAGGCATTTTCAGGAACTACCAGTTTTATAATAGGTATTGTAACTTAATCCAGTATCCCTTTATTTTGTTGAAGTAGGATGTGTTGCATACCTATGAACATTAGGGATCCATAGTCACAGAGTATCTTCAAGCTTAGTTTGTTATAGGGTTCCAGAGTCCTGTTCTAATCTGCTTTAGTGATCAACAGCTTTCTCCAAGTATTCAAGTGTTAGGTCAGAAATGGTGATAGCTGATAATGGCTCTGCGTTATAGTCGAGCAACAGGTTCCACCTGTACTCAACTTAGAGCTTAGCAAAATGTGTTAGAGAAATTGTCCCAAAAAGAAAACTGTGTCTAATAAGCCTGCTTAGCCTGCTGGCCTTGCCTGCCCTCTGTGCTTTAGTGCTGTGGAACAGAGGAGGCTCAGCCATCTCCCTTGGCCAACAGGCTTTGATTTTAAATGTCCCTCTGAAAACATGGAACTCCTCCACGAAGTAATATTAAAGTTGGCTGAAGAATTCCTTCTCTGATTGAATGGTTATGAATGAAGTGGTTAGTGCTTAACAGCTGCATGGTTGGAAAAGTATGAATTGAAATGTCCATGTTGGATTGTACTGCTATTTTTTTATATGGGACCTAAACTGCCTGACTTAGCACAAAGAGAGGCAGCTATTAACAACAAGAGTTTGACCTCAGATAAAAAAATTGAAAAGAGTGGCCTAAACTTAGCCTTTTTATCCTTGATCATAGTTCCTGGCATTGTCTTCTTCCAAGGCTGAACTTAATACAGTCCTATTTTCCCACCTAAAAAACTCTTCTAAGTTGCCCTTCAATTAAGACTTTCAAAATTTTGTCTGTCATCCACTGGAAAGGGATAAAAGTATAGACAACAACATGTCTCAACTAGAAATCATTAAAACACATACTCAGCTAAACCATGCAAATCCTATCTTTTTTTTTTTTTTTTAAGAGTAGAATGAGGTCCTGTGGAACAATAAGACCATTTATTACCTTTTCTGACTCTCCAAGATGCTCTCCAAGGCTGGGATCTACAGAAAGTAAAAGCCAGAGAATTGAATACACCAATTCTCCTAGCAGCCTCACATAAATAATCCAGAAAAGAGAACGAACACTAACTATGTTTGCATCAGCTTTCAGTACATTCTTAGGATCAAAGGAAAATCTCTTAAAAAAAAAAAAAATCCCCAGAAAACCAGTGACTGATTCTTCTGAAGGAAAATTGCCAAGGAAGGAAAAGAAGAAGGTAGTACCTTCTTACTGGGAACAAATCTATTTCTGCTCTGAGTTTGTCATTCATCTTTGACTAGAAGAGTCTGTATCCCTGAAAAGCAGAGGAATAACTAATAATATGCATCATTAGAAAGTGAATTCATCATTAGAAGGTGAATTCAACTACTGGGATACTTGACGATCAGTACTGTTCAGGGTCACACAATCAGAGAGCAGGGAAGGGATTCATCTTCCTCCCTTCCTCCTTCCCTTCCCCCTCCCAATTTGCGTCCGTCACATTAGACAGGAAATAAACGTAAACAGAGATGAGTAAATAGGGATAAACTGTCTCTTACTATCAACTCTAGGACAGGACAAAAATAGAGTCATGACAACTATAAATATTGTAAGGTTCAATGGGTGCATGTTCCCTGTGCCTAATTCCTTCTAGCAATCTTTCCACATTAGTCTGCCAAAAACTGAGAGCATCCATAGTGCCAAACAGAGGATAAGTAAGAAAAGCTATCAGGTGGTAGGAAGTCAGAACACAGCCTTCTCTGATGACCAGAGCTTGGGCTATGTAAGTGGGAATTCACAAATGTGCCTTTTATTGACCCAGAGGACTCAGGAGATGACAGCTGAGTTCCACTGGAACAATTTTAGGCCGGTGTATGTAAGGTTTTGACTCTCACCAAAGAATTTCCTTCAATGAAATCCTAGTGGGAGAAATATAAGGTAATAAAACAGTTTGTAGGGTTTTATTCTTCATTGCTAGAGGATTGTGACCAAGTATAACAGAACCAACTATAAGCAGGTTTGCTGTATTCAGATGAGGAATATGACGAACTACTGATTCTAATCTTATGAATATTTTGATCTGTAAAAATTGGGAAAAAATATCCTAAGGGATTACAAACTCAGGATTTAAATTAGCAGAGTGTTAACTGGAAATGAGTTGAGATAAGAGATAGAAAAGTAGCAGTCTAATTCAAATTGCATGGCTATAGTACAGTTTCATCATGCGCATTAAGTCTATTAGGATCAGCATATATACACAAAATCCCTGTTTGAGGACAGCTGCTCATCCCTTTTATAAAGTGCCCTTGGAACACTGAACTTTCTCTGAAACTCATATTTAATATGTGACTTCTTTTTAAGAAAGTTTTAAGAGGAAGAACCAAAATTAGGCATGATTTAGGAGTCAAAAGTATTAATTCCGTTTCCATTGTGAAGGTTTTTGGGGGGGGAAGTGTCTTAAAGCATCTTCAGATACTGAAAAGAACATTAGGAGGGATAAAAGAAAGTTATGTTTAAAACCTTAAGTGGACTCAACTGTTCTTTGTTTGGGATGAAAGGTAAACCTGCAGAAACATTGCTAAACATAATATGAGTTGCTCCAGATCACAGTTTTAAGTCCCAACTCTATTTTGAAATAAAAAGAACAGTAAATCATAAGTACATTAGTAAAATGTTAAGACTGAAAATATACTATTGAATCTATTTTTTCCCTAAATTTAGGTAAGAATTAATTGTGAGGAACACAGCAGCTTCTGTTTTTACCCAGATGAAGATAAAGCCCGACTGAGATTTCTTCAAAAAAAGACACCACCTTGAAACATCCATAGCTAAACACGCAGATGGGAAGTGGGAATTTAGTTTCAAGACAATGATCTGAAGCTGGCTAAGCAGGGATTTAAGTCAGGTTATGAAAGCTACATGTGTGACCTGTACAGCAGGCTACACTAATCTAGGTGGATTTTCACTTTGTGTCTTGCTTCTGCTGTGCCCATTTTTTAAAAAATGTGAATCTTAATCATCTGTCTTTCAAAGTCAAGGAGAAGCTCTGCTAGAGCTAAAAGAATATTATTGTATGCTGTATCCCCTCAGCACCTTGATCATAACTTTTGAGAAGGACACAGAGGTAGATAAAATACAGTTGTTGCACAGTTTCTGCTGGGAGGGCTGAGATTCCCTACCCAATGTGTACCAGTATTTGAGCATGACAGGCAGAGTAGGGAGCAATTCCATCAGGATATAATTATCAATTACATATCACTCTGTGACATTTTAAGTTTCAAAAAATATGCTGTTTTAAAATAGAGTGATGTTTTTCTAATTATGCTGCTTGGTAAGGTACATGGTATTGTAAGAAATCAAAATGGGTATGTAGAGGTATAGACAGTAAATGAGGTCTTGAGACTCCTGAAGCAACTTTCAGGCTAAATAGCTGGCATGAATCCTGGAACTCTGAAAACACAAACTATCTCCTATAGATGGGTCTCTCTTCTCTTCAGAGAAGCAGGATTTTTACCATCCTTTATGGCAGGATCAAAGAAACATTTGATTAGGAAACTATTTTCTCCTTATCCAAAGCCCACAATCCCATTTCACATTCTGATTGCTAGAATAGACCAATTGTGAAAGAGGAAAGCTTGGACTTCGAAGTGCTTTCCACCTGTGATCTGCAAACTTGTTCCTGCTAGAGGAACATGTAGGGTGTCCTGAGCACACCTGAGCGTGCAGTCCTCATGTGGCACCACTCCAAAGTGCATCAATGGAAGAGTCGCCAGGTCAGGACTACGGTTAGTGAGTACAGCAAAAAAAGGTTCTGTCAATGTTCTCCTTACACTGCAACACCTCGTCTTGCTTTCAAAACTTTTGCCTATTAGGGCCTGACTACATTATGATGTTTTCCAAAAATGGCTGATATTGCATTGGCAATTCAGTACAAATGTCAGTTTCTAAGAAACGCTTTTAGCGCTTTGAGCATGACTGAAAAAGAGAGGCTTCTAAAATTTTCAGTTATTTACATTATGCTTTCTGGAACTTTTAATATTTAGTATAAACTCACTGAATGTACTTATTTCAAAAATCCTTGTGCTCCCTTGGCAATAGCTTGCCGCTTCCCCTTCCATTTCAGCTGCACTTACAATTTTCTGCTCCAATTCTGATACTTCAACATGTACTCTCCTGCTGCCAGAAAGAACTGAATCCTACCAGCTGCCTGTAAGGATTTAGCAACAGTATCTTTTAGCATTGGAAGTATTTTTTTAGTAATGTGTATTAGTAAAGTCTTTGTTGGGCTTAAGTTGGTTTGTTAACTGAGAACTCCAACCCATGTTTTAAAAAGAACATACACTGAAACAAAGTGGGGTTCAGTACCCTGTTAATAAGGAATTTTAAGTAATGATACGAACGTAAGTCTGGAAGCTGCTCATTTTATTTACAACAGATACAGGTTGATTTAACAATGTCACATGGCTGAAATTCCTTAACAAATGACAGCAGCTTGGAGGGCAAGGAGGTCTGAAAGATGCAGTATCCTTAGATATATGCCCAGGTTCTTTCCTTTAAGGAGATTTTTTTTTAAAAAGGAGGAAAACACAGCAACTAGGATAACTGATACTCAATAAAGTGTATTTTTAGATGTTGCAAAGACTTATGCATGATAATCATCTAAATAGAACCCATGTGCATTAGCATCTGTGTAATTTTCCCCTACTATCTCATTAACATCACAAAATGCAGACCAGTGGGATTTTGATAGCCAGCCAGCTCATGCATGTTGCAATTACCCTTCCTCTCATATAACTCCTATACTCTCTTCACATATCTGAGCAAACTAACAAGAGTATTTGTGGTTTCAATCAACAGCATCTATAAACAATATCTATATTATCACACTTTTCAAGAAGTGTGGTATTTATTGCATGACTAAGTTAGCAAATGCACATTTGAAAAGAAAATAGCTTCTAATCTAAGTATTCATTTGCTGATGAATTAAAATCATCAAGTTATTCAGCACAATTCAAAATGAAAAAGCTGACATATCATTTATTGCAAAGGCCACAGCTATAATAGGAATGTCATTGTTTCCCTTTCTGCTGGTCTCACACATTCTTTTTAATCTTGATTATTTGTCACCCTGTTAGGGACTTCTTATGGTAATGAAACCCTTTGTCAGTGATGTAACCAGAGCCTTTTGCTGCATTTTTCCTTCCTACATAAGTTACAATTGCAGTTATAAACACTGTGGAGGTTTTTTCTGAATCACACAATTGCAGATTGTTTGAAGGAAACACACGTTCCTGGCTGTTGCTAGGTGGCAAATGCTCTTAAAGATTTTGCAGGCTAGAGATTTCCTCAAACCTTTAATCCTTCCTATTTATTTTATAACCCATAGGAACTGTTAAAAAAACCAACAAAATACCACTAAGTGCTAGGATGATCATAGATTTGAAAGAGATAAAAGATTTGGCATCGAAAGCTCATTCCCAATCCTAGCTACAGGTCAGTTTAAGACTTTCATGAGGGTTGATTATCCTGTATCTGCATACTGCAAGGCTGCTCATGACTTCTTGTAAAACTGGTGTTAGCTCCTGTTTAGAACAAGGTCCTTGATGTAATGAATAAGCCTCAGCCACAGTCCTTTGAAAAATATGTATGTATGAAAGAAGAACTTCACAGACTGCAAGGAAAGAAGGCAAAACTTTTGCTTAACATCTAGGAACTGAACATCTAGGGGATTTTGCCTGGTATGTTACAGCAGCACTGAGTTTCAAAGAGTATAGCAATGCATTGATAAATTGATATAGTGTTTGTCTGATAAGAGTCCTGCACTACCATTCCTATGGTATGATTTTACAAAACTGCACATTAATTCCTACTTACAGTTCAAGCTGAAACTGTATTTTTCAGATGTCCTTTGGAAATAAGGCCAAATTCACAGCTGAAGCTAAACTAATGAGACTTTTCACCTCCAGAAGCAGTCACACCAATGTCAGTGTTACACTCAAGTCTATATACCAGTAATATGTTTTACAGGACAGCCCAAGGAAGCTCTAAATAAAGAAAAAAATACCAGGGTTTATTGCAGAGCAGCTTCAGCTTCTCCTGCAGTACATCATACCTGTTGTAAAACTCAGCATATTCATATTCAACCAAAAGCAAGGGTCTTACAATGGAAAGTCTTAGTTAACTCTAGCAGTATTCCTTATATATTATCCACTACATCTTCCCTTGCCAATAAAGTCTCATATTATCATTAAAAAAGCAAATTTTTACAGGATTGGAAATTGTTCCCTTGCTGTTTCCTACCTCAGACATACATCTTCTACAACTGCTTTTTCACATCTGTGAAAAAGTGGGATATAATCTTCAGACCCTGCCTTTAATGATCTTTCTTTTATTTTGATTGGTTGATTAAAGCTCCTGCACTCTTCGTAGTCAGCATGATACAGGAAACATTTGTTTTGCGCCTAGATGTATTCTCAAAAACTGCTACTCATTACAGAAGTCACTTGATGATGCTGGGATAATACTCGGTCCTTAGACTTCCTGGAGAACTAGGACAGGTAGCTGTATTCTTTTGAGCTCTGTAAAAGAGGCAGTGAAGCCATGATGGGCTATCTGCATCTGACCATCCAAACAGGGTTCCTCATTTTCCACAGTCACAGGGGACAGAAGTGTTTTGGAGGTGTACCACATTTGGTAGCATGGCCATACAGCTGTTACTTGGTGAAGATTTTGACAGCTACCACCTTGTAAACTCGAAGGGAGAGAGTGCTTGAAATCACCCTCTGGCTGTACGGGCACAGATATTATATATATTGAATATATATTATTATTATATCATTACTCTGGATAAACATTCAGATAAAAATAGACACTATCTTGTAGTCCTTCAGATATGTCTATTACTTTTATAACACCTCTTCTTCATAGTTTCTGTAATAACTGTTGCAATCCCACTGTGAAACCAGTAAATTCACAAAATGATAAATATAGTCACTGTATAGTCACATAAAATGCTCTCTCTATGTAAAGAAAACCAAAAAACCTGAAGTAGTCTTTCTAAAGAGAAATATTTTACTGTGGGTCATGAAGCAAACATAAAAGATTGATTGTTTTTATAAAGAAGTAATGTACTTTGGAGTTAATAACCACTAATAATCAGGATTAGACATTTCACGCTATGTTTGTCTCCCATCTTTTGACATTTCTCAAAAGCCTAAAATTTTTAGCTGTCTTTAAAATCACTGATTTCACAAGCTGCCTGCAAAACATCCCCACTGAAAAAAAAAGAAATATGACTTTGTCAAATTTTAGCGGAAACTAGAGGCAATCGAGGGAAAAGCTTAAAGTGGATTTCTAAATTTCATCTGGAAATGATTGATGTGCTTTCCCCTCCCACACTGCTATAACTTTAATCTCACCTGGAGGAAAGAAAAAGGGAGCAATCTGACACTTAGCCCACTCAGCTCTGCTTTCCAGACTGCAGCTGGGAGATAAGGAAGCAATGGAGGCACTGCTTCCTCTCACCCCTGGATATTTGGGATGCTCTCTGTGGGAGGATAAAGACCAATTACCTGTTGGAATTCATCCTCAAAGTGTTATTAATTTAGCTAATTCCTATGTCTTATTCATTATAAGCATGTGTGGAAAAGTGCTCATTATCAAAATTGACTAAAAGGCCCTCTGATCCCGGCAGCTGGCCTTTACTAGTATTTCCTTGTTCTCCCTGCAGTTTGTGCTTCCTAGACCAACTGCTCGTTGTCGACAGAAACTGCTAAGCTCCTCTTCACAGCTCACAAGTTCAAACCTGCCTTGACTGGTTAAATGGCATCTGCTTTGCTGCATGTGCCTCAACAGCACATATGGAACAACTATAACCTGCTTCCTAAGGAAGGTTTCTTCATGTGGAAAAGGCTTCTGTCTTCACTGCTGACCTTATGCTGGTCAAAATGACCAGATTACAAAAGCATAATTTAAATGGTTTAAGTGTTACGTGTCTCGTTTTCCTTTAAACAGACCAGGGAATGTACACATCTTAGCCAGAAGGTAAGAGCAGGTGCCAGCTGCTCCATCAAACTGAGGCTCACTGACAGCTTCTTCAAACAAGCCATGGCACAGGTAGCATAAGATATGCTTAATAAACTCATTAGTATGTTTCATACAATTTTCATCAAAGCTAAGAGGCCAGCATACATGGTGAGAGGCCTAACTACACATAAAGGCTCAAGACAGCCATCCTTGTCAGAATGTCGGGAACAGCACTTTTGCCTGAGAGCTTTGGCACAGCACTGTGCTGGGTAGCAATGTTGTCTCCCACAAAAGCAACTTCAGACAGGAACAAAAGAAGTGAAGAACTAGACGAGGGAAAACTGGCTTACATTCTGTGCAGGAACCTGTCACCAGCCACAGAAGCCAAGCTCATGGGAGATCATGGACAGAGGAGCAGGTGTCACCTCCTTGAGTGAAGTCTGGAAACAATACAAGGAGGACCAGATTAACATGTTCATGATGCTGTGAGGATATGAATCACTTCCTTCCCCTTGACCACTGATTAAGTTATGAAGTTAGAAATATAGTCCATTAGGCATTACTCTTGTCCTCCATACTTCAAATGCTTGTCAGGTTCAATAGCAGAGTTGGACAGTGGTAACTCAAGTGATAACTCAAGTGGTAACATGAGACTGCCATGGCCAGTGGGTGGTCCTCACATCCTGCAGCCACGAGGAACATTCTTTCTGGGGTGATGGGCTACTGCTTTCGTGGGCTGAAGACGATCGTATGCAAAGCATTCTACTGCTGTGCATTGCACAGTGTGCTCCCTCAGAGGTATGTGTCGGCATGCCAAAGGTGTGGTTGCAATCTATCACACTGGCTCATTCAAATTGTCTTAACATAATTAAAAAGCACAATTAAGCTCCAGGCTATGATGTTTGAAGATCTCCTAGAGGTGCCTTCAAAGCCATTAGTCTGCAGCATGCTAGAGCTTTTCAACTGTGTTATATTAAAAACCTCACAACGTACTTTTTGTTTGCCTAGCACGCGATTCCAGGAGCAGAGCAGTGGTTTCCATGCTTAAACTGGAAGCACCTGAGGAAGACAATTGGGAGAACTGGACAGTGCTGTCCGTAGCACCACCCACTAATGCTGCTTCTCAAATGAAAACAAAATGCAAGCAGTAAAAGAAAGCGGTAGGTTGGGAACAGGACTTCTGTCTGCAGAAAGGCATTGCAAAGTTCACACAATTTGTCCAATACGTGTAAGAATTTATTTTTAAACTATTTTTGCCACTTTTAAACTCAATTTTTCTTCTTAAAAAAACAAAAAGTTACAATCTTCAAAATTAATCATTAACCTCTGTTACTAATGCTTTGAATCAGAAAATATCATTCCTGGAATGTCTGATCTGTTATCGTGTTGAAGACAACAGGCAGCTGTCTTTGAAATTAAGTGTCACAAATTGTCAAATTATAAACCACGTGTGCATCCAAGTGTTCATGTCCTTCTAGTGCATTGCTAACATGAATCATAGATTTGTGTCTGTAGATGCTGAAGACAGTTAATTTACATTATGGCAATATTCATAAAATAGCCAATAAGTGGGAATAACAGGAGAAAGAGGGAAAACGAATGCACTTCTCTCTGGTATTACTGACACTTTGTCTGGTGAATGCTTCAGCTCATGATCCAGAAGTTTCCTGTACCAGTGAAGACTCTTGGGGAGGCAGCAACCATACCTGCCCTCAGTACTCTATCAAGGTGTAAAAGAAAGCAATTGTTGCCAAGGCTTAGAATCTGGCTATTGAGAAGTAAAAGAAAAACAAATTACCTGAAAAGGAACGAAAGATGTTGCAAGAAAATGAAAAGTTTGGGAGAAAAACAGAACAAGAAATCTCAAGTGTGCTCTAAACCACTTTGATCAAGCATGACTAGCATTTATTTCAAGTCTACACCACCATTCAGATGTTTTTGTACCATGGCAGGTTTAAGCCTTCAGTTCTCTCCTGAAACACTTGATGTTATATAAGATGTCATTTTAGAAAATATGAGACCATGTTGGAAACCAATTTCCTGAAAAGCTAGGAATAGGGTCTTATCGTTATCTAGTGTTATACTTGCAGCTCTGGCAATTTTCTCTTTTAATAAATATGGATAAGTCCATAAGACTCTAAAGGACAACAAATATTGTCCTTTATCTTATGTCTGTGTTTTAAAATTATGGAAAAGATGCTTTGTGCAAAATGGGTCAGAAATCTTTTCGAAGACACAAAATGATACAAAGTTCCTGATCTAAAACATTAAAAAAGCCAAAGATTACAGAGTTGTGTTGAGCGAGAGCTGAGCAGTCAAATACAACTCACCAGTTCTGACCAGAAAACTAAGTAGTTATGTTGAAGTGATTTACTGTCCCAGACCCTACACGGGGCTTGCTGGCCCCCCACAGCAGTGCCCTGAGTGCTGTGCCCAGTGCTGGGCTGGAGCTGCTTTGCACCTTGGTAGTTTGGGTCACAGCCAGAAGCACTCCGTTCCCTTTCCACAATTTTGGGCAGACGAGCCTGTAGATGAACCAGCCGTACCAAATACTTACAGCCAAATCAGACCCGTAAGCATCCATGTACTGATACTTTTCAAATACAGGTTACTGAATAACGTGGAGAAGTGAATTTAGCCCATTCCAAACCAGAACAACAAACCCCACAATACAAACTAAACCACTTTTATTTCTTTGAATTACTTTTGCCTTCTTTTTGCTAGATCAATCACAGATGTTCTTGCTTTAGCACCAGGGCTAGGCAAACCCGGATAAGCACGATAGCTGTTCTCTAAGAGCAGCCAGGTATGGAATACAAATCACCCAAAGCCAGAAGCCCTTTTTCCTGCTCGCCGTGAGGCTTCTAAGAGAGAAGCTGATGGCGTTTAGTTTGAGACACCTCATCAACCCCCTGGATGCTAAAAGTAGGCGAATCGTGACTGCAGCCCTTCCCAAGAAGAGAGCGGCTCCTCGGCTGCCTCTCCCTGGCCCCCACACTGGCGACCCACACTTCCCGACCGGGACCACCCTTCCCGGGGTCCGCGCCAGCCGGTGCCGCTGCAGACCAAGGCCAGTCACCGGCCCGGACTGCCGCCTGCTTGGGGCCACCCGAGCCCCCCTGCCACCGCCTGGTCCGGCCTCCCCCCTCGAGCAGGGACCCTCTGCCTGCCCGCGCCCCGAGCGAGACCTCGGGGAAACTCCCGGCGGGAGCGGTGGTGGCGGGAGCAGTCCCGGTTCCCTTCCTCCGCCGAAAACACGGTAGGGTGGCGGGCGGCGGGCGCGGGAAAGGAGGGGCGTGGGAGAGCAGGCGGCAGCCCCCCAGCGCTGGCTCCGCGGCGGGGCGGGAAGCGTGCGAGCGGGAGCTGCCGCTTTAAATCCATCCCGTCCCGAGGGGCGGGGAAGGGGCCGCCAAGGGGGGGCTGAG
>VZRR01005147.1:714211-791195 GCA_013398015.1 Oreocharis arfaki | reverse complement strand
CACCCAGCACTGCAACACACAATCTAGTGAAACATAACCCTGCCCACAAGGATTGAACTAGGAGACCTTTAAATATCCCTTCTGACCCGAACCATTTTATGATTCTAAGTAAGGAAAACGTAAGGAAAAAAAGGGTCCCTCACACGTAAGCCAGTGGCTGGTGAGTACATTTGCCTGGCAAAATGCTGTACCCAATCACCACAATCTGTCTGTCTAATTAAACTACAGTCCCAACTATTTTCTGTGTGTGCTGTCTAATCTGTATGTTTAGGTCATGTCCATAATCTACTACAGAACATCAGGCTGAACTGAAACCTCTGTTGGGTAAGACTTTCCAGAAAGACTGCAGGTCTGGGGGACCCATAGCTCTCATTGCCAGTGACTGTAAGACACTGAGACACAATTCTGGGTGGGATAATTGATAGTAGAAAACCCACATGTCGTGGATAAGTCTGAATGCGAGCAGTAACAAACTCTAGCCCTCATCAGTTGGATGAGGGGAACAGGATCAGGCTATCCATGCTGTTTGTGCTCGTGTGCTTATGCTGGTGCTGATAGAGAAACCATTTTCTCTCTGTATTATCTGTGTGCTCAGCTAAGTGTGTGTACTGCATGGTGCGTGCTTCTGCCCGCATAGGATGTATCCTTAGCCTCACCACGGGCTGGACCCTGGGAGACAGAACCAATATCTCATTTATGGCATCAGGACAGGAGCGTCCCTGAGTCCGACAATAAACCAAAGTTGATTCTAGCAGACTAAAGGAAAAAATCTTGCCAGCATCAGGAAGTCCATAGGATCCAGCATCCCTGACATAATTTCTAAGGTTATCCTATCAATAAAAGCATTGTAAGTAACAATATCCAAGGTGATGACTGGTTCAATCCAACAATCACTACATATGTAAATAAGTGCTCTTCTAGTTTAAAAATAGCTTCTAATTAAAAATATTTCATTAGTGAACTTTCCCAAACTTATTCACATTTTTTTTCCCTGTACAGCACCAAATAAACTCTCACCACAACATCACCACCACAGGCAATAAGAATTGATCAGGGGTAGGCTTATTGGATCTGACTTTTGCTGACAGACATTTTGACTAGTTTTCTCTAGGACTTCAGACACACTACACCACTGAAATCATTTGCTATTTGACCACAGGCAAAAGAGCTGCCTGTTACTAAAGTGAACAACCTGTGCTTCTACCTTTGAGATCCTAATAATCATTCAAATTGACAGCACCAACCAGGGTCAAAATGTCCTAAGGAACCAATTCAGGAGAGCCACACCTTAATTAACTTTTTTATAAAAAGCAGCTATTTTCATTTTACCTTCTGGTATTATTACACTCTTTCATTGGAAACAATAATTAAACACAGTGACTTGAGTTTGGTATCCTCCTCTCACAAAAAGCCAGTTTAGTAAGTTTGACTGCTTCTGTAGTCTACATCTACAGATGATGCCATGATCTTGACATTCTCTCGCAAAGCACTTGCCAAATTTTAAATAGTTACAGAGAGTCTAAACTCTACCTTCATCCCTACTCCTGGTACTTTCTTAGCTTCCCTCAGAAACTGAACGGAAAATATGAGAGGCAATGACTTAATTATATTTAGAGCATCTGTTTCTTAAAATCTTGAGTCATACATTCATATTTGTTCCTGAAACTAACAAGTGAATCATGGTACAGCAGCAATAATTCCTTCCTTTTGTCAAATTGCTAATGATGGAAGAACCTGTAATATTTAAGTCCATGTTTATTCAAAACCTTTGCCTTGTGTAGCCTCCTCCACAAAATCTACTTTTTAATTCCACAATAAAGTATCAGATAGGTAAGTGACAAGGAAATCTCCATTCTCTTGCAGATTCAGGTTCTACCTGATCCAAACTAGTCAGACCAGTAAGTTCAACTTATTTAATGTCATTTCATACTAAACATGCATTCAATTGATCATTCATTACAACGAACTTGGTGAGACACTTGCACAGGTTGCCCAGAGAGGTGGTGGGTGTCTCTTCCCTGGAAACATTTAAGGTCAGGCCTGACAGAGCTCTGAGCAGCCTAATCTAGTTGAAGATGTCCCTGCTCATTGCAGAGGGGTTAAACCAAATATCCTTTAAATCTCCCTTAAAACCAAACCTCTTTTATAATTTTTTTTTAACTCTGTGAAAGCTTGAGACTTTGATATTATAGTCAAAATAATAACCATAAAGAGTACTCACTAAATGTTTCACATTACTGTAGGAAATATCAAAGCTCCTAAAAGATTTTTCCTAGTTCTTAACAACTTATTTAAACACAGGAAGTCAAAATGTTTGGTAATTTTTAATTTTTTTTTTTAATTTATATAATCTTTCACAGATTTCACACTTCAACCGATTTGCAGATACTGGTAAAAGAACCTCTTCCACATTTAAGATGGTCCAGTGTCAGTTTTTAAATTGTTTTCCTAATAAAACAGTCACTTTAATGTGAACTTTATACACAAATTTTAATTGCATGTAGTGCAATGAATGCTCAAGTTTCCAATCCAGTCCACAATACTGTAAAATCAATTGTTCACTGAATGACTGCTCATATCCACTCAGCATGAATTACTGCATTATAAAGTACATAGATATTTTTCCCTTGTGTGCAACACAATGTAGTGGATCTAGTTAAAAACACGAGAGATAGATCCATATTTTCTACTGCTTATTCAAATTTTGTGTACTAGATATGTCATTTTTCTAATTGCCTCAAGATGTTACACTGAACAATTCTCTCAATTTTTAGGAGCTACTAGTTAGCTCATACTTGTTTTCTCCCTTTTATTTAAAGCCAAAGGATTGATTCCTGATCATTTCATAGGAGAATGAGTCATTCACAATCTCTTCCCTACTTACTACATATAAAATATTACATATGCATATGTCCTGTAGCATACATTATTATTACTTATAATAACCAATAACTACTACAAACAATAGAAGTTTCGACTTTGACTCTCTCATTTAAAACAACAAAACCAACAAAGATCAGCATTTAAATTATGCTTGTAAGGTTAATTCATGTAAGGACATGTTCACACTTACATAGTCTAGCAATCACTGACTTTAAGACTAGATACTAGAATAAAGTTTAGCACATACTTAGGCATGTAAGTGCCTATAAACTCAGGACGGGAGTGCTGTGGTGGTCGCATCATTTGCTCTATCAGCTTCTGTTAGAGTAGAAATCAAGCACCACTATACCCAATGAGATTGTTAAGTGTTCAAAAGATTCTGAGTATGTAAATGCTCAATCAGTGTTATCAATGGAAAACTTTACTAAATAAATTTCTCATTCCTAGAAATCAGGAAATGGTGAATTTCACACATACCAAAAAAACTGATGTGCTTTAGACAAAAGCACATCATGCAGCTTGGAAAAGCATTTTGGGCAATATGCAAGTACTTATTCCACATGGATTGCTAGATTCAATATTAACATCAATAAAACAATAGCTCTTACATTCACAGTCAGTTAAGCTGCCATGCAACACCTTTTCTTTTTCCAAGGTACTAATATCAAAGCGTGTCAAGAGGATTTTTCAACAATCAAGAGACAAAGAGCAGGAAAAGTAAAAATGGCCGTATTAGAAATCAAGTAACTGTAATTACATTGAAGAATAGAGTTTGGGTTTTTTTCTAGATTAGAGAGTTTGAAACAGTTAGTAACATGGGTTACAGTAATAATTATAAAATTAACTACTTTAGTTACTAGCCTAAAACTGATGCCTCAAAAACCCTTATGCACTGTACCACATACAAGGCTCTACAAAAATGGAACTAGCCTTTGAAAACTATTTCACTGAAATTTAACTCCAGAAAGGTATGAATTCAATGGTATCAGTTTAGCTATCAATATGCAAGCTAAGCAACACAGATGCATTAAAAAAAGAAGAAGCAATTTCATGAAACTATTTCAGACTTTGAATTAAAATTAACTAATCTAGAGGAAGATATTACTTTGAAGAGAATGAGTCTCAAACCCAGCAGCATTTTATAAACACTGAATCTTTTCTCTCTTGTTCTGATAAAGTGATATGCAACGGCTACATAAGAAAACAGAGGTTTAGGAAAACTTGAACCAGTGTCTACTGTTATCAAGATGACATAAAAAGATGGTAATATTTGTTTTTTATCTTGGGAATGGGTCTTAATTATCCCTCTGCATCTTTAGCATGTGTTTAATTTATTTATATTCACAAAATGACTACTTTATTGCAGAATGATTACACAAACACTACTCTTACTGTGAAATCAAAGTACTACCTTTTGTATAACAAGTAAAATTAATGGAATTCCTAGCCAATCAGAGCTTATCTTTTATTTTAAATCACTTTTTTAAAGAAAAGCTCTTGCTAAGAAGCTTATATTAATAAATACCAGGTTCTAAACACCCCCGTATTTACTACCTCATATATATTTAATTTGCTCTTGCTTTCCTCTAAGGAATGGCATTTATGCTGTATCAAATATATATTTATCAATTCCTCCTAGGTATAGTTAAGTACACAGAGTCAGATGCAGCTTCAGTTCAACTGGGGAGCCACACAGGCATAACATACCTGCTAAAGGCCACTTATTTCCAGTGCCAGTACGTCTGCATTTGACAGAATTTGTCCCAGAACAGAAGGCAGGAAGAATAAGCAAATAAAGGCAGTATTTTATATCTGAGTAATTCTCCTCAGTATCAGTGATGCCCTGTGTTCCAGAACTTAAGTACAAGTGAAAAGACAAACTTAAGTAATTAATTAATTACGGAGTTTAGAATTTTGTGGCTTTTGAATTTCTCAAAGTTATCTTTGCTGTTGTGTTTCCAGAAGCAGCAACCAGCACAATTCCATTACCTTCTTTGTAACAATCATTATTTTTTAACACTTCTCCAGAGAGTATTTTTATTCATCTACTGACCAAATGAAATAGTCGCAGTTTTTAAATCTCCCTTCTCAAGAAAATCTCTCTCTGTATTCATCATTCTACCTGACTATATGGCAATAATAAATTTAATGAATTCACTTAGGAACTCTTAGAGTAATTCAGCTTACTACTTCTTTATTCAGCTGTTACTAATGAATTTTTACATTCCATTAGCCTGCCTATTCACCTTGGCTGTTTTTCTGGAGTTCTTCAGCCTTCCATGTTACTTTCTTATTAAAATAATTTGATACTACACATGAAATTTTTCTCTTCTTAAACAGTGTCATACCTAAACAGCCCAAACATTATAGTAAGATATTAATTTACATAGCGAATTTCTATACTGAGAAAAAGATCTCTCAACCTTACTCATTCATTTATCTGATCTCTCCAGTCTAATCTTAGAATTACTATCCCAGTATATGAGTACCATCTGTACAAAATCAATAGCAATAAGGCAATTTTAATGGAGCCTGTCACATTTCCTGGGGAATACTTAACGTGTCACTTGATCTTGAGAAAGTCTTACTGCAGCAATGAGCCTGGGTTTTTTCTTAAATAATGTAAAAATTTAGATCTACTCTGTCTCTTCTGAAATAATAAAATCTGCATTATTTAATTTTTCTTCATTTGAACTGTTCTCATAATCTTCAAAATTTCATAGTTTTTTATTGTTTGAAATGTTTGTATTCGTACAATTTGTGCTGGCCTGCTAGCTGCATCTAGCAAAAGGCCAGATCTTATTTTTCTGCTTCAACTACAACTGCAGTTATTAAAAGAACCTGTTTTAACAAGGAAAGAAGTGGATTTAGAATATCAAAAGCAGAAAAGTTTGTGAAAAATAAACAAGAAATTACAACAAAAACTATTCTGCAACAGTAACATGAAATTAGTGCTGTGATCATAAACTAAAGCCATCACTATTGTTCTATTCTGTAACTACTGGGCACAGCAATTTATAACACAAAATAAGATGCAGTATTGTCATACACCAGTGTCATGATTAGAGCAATAAATTTTAGAACTGTAAATTATTTATACATCTCTTTAATTATACAGAACAGCTAAATGAGAAAAAGCATCTGATGAAGGAAATAAATCACATGTGAAATTCTTGGGAGAAAACAATCTACTTGTTTCCATGAAGTATTTTATTACTAAGCAGACTGACCAACTACAGAAGCAAAAGGTGACCCCAGTTTACAGCTGTCACATTTTGATTAAGCCAAAATATGCAAAAAATCTTCTCTATTAAATGTCTATTAGATGTCCTATTAAATGTCAACTGTTGTAGATATTTTCTAGCTTAATTTCCTGCAAACTTTTCATGAATCACTTATTTTTATTACAGGATTATGTATAGCTAGATTAACCTAAATATAAATATTTTAATTCAATCACTAAAATGGATGCTGCCTTAGAGAAACAAAACACAGATTTGGGTTTTTAATATAAATTTACTGGTAACTAATCACAGAATAATTTTGATTTGCAGAACATATGGAGATGATCCTGCTCAAATTAACTTCATAGCTTGACTGGGCTTCTCTTGACCTTCTCTAGAACAACTCTAAAAAGTTTATTAATTTACTGTTTCACATATCTTCTTTGAACTCTTTATGCCCATTTTTAAATTTTTCAGATCACCTTGGACCATCAATCATGGCACTTTTCTGTTATCATATCAGCCTAAAAATTGATTTTTTAATATATATATTGTTCTGAAGGAAATAATCACAGATACACTAAACTCAGTCACACTAACACATTTTTCTGCACATGGATATGAAACCTCTTTCTGTTTGAAAACACCAGGAAATTCAGAATTCAGTGTACATTTTTCCAAAGTGTATTGTTAGTTGCCAGTGTTTATAGGAAACAAAAAAGGATTTTCCTCCATGATGCTGAGAGCATTAGAGAGCATTGACTAACTTTAAAAACAGAGCAGAGGAAATATTTATTTATTTGTTTGTTTGTTTGTTTATTTATTTATTTTATTTAGGTCACCAAGTGCTGAAAACTAAATGACATGGGTATCTTTATAATGAATCTCACAACACTACCTTTATCAATGATTGGGACAAGGGGATCGAGTGCACCCTCAGTGAATTTGCAGGGGAAAAAGCTGGGTCCCACAAGCTGGGTGGGAGTGCTGATCTGCTGGAGGGTAGGAAGGCTCAACAGAGGAATCTGGACTGGTTGGATTGATGGTCCAAGGACATTGTATGAGGTACAAGAAGAAGTGCCAGGTCCTGCCCTTGGGTCACAAACAACCCCGTGCAACACTACAGACCAGGGGCATAGCGGGTGGAAAGCAGCGCAGTAGAAAAGGATGTGGGAGTGCTGTTTGACAGCGAGCACAAGCCAGCAGCTGAACATGAGCCAGCTGTGCCCAGGTGGCCAAGAAGGCCAACAGCACCTGGCCTGTATCAGCAATAGTGTGGCCAGCAGGAACAGGGCAGTGATTGTCCCCCTGCGCTCGGCACTGGTGAGGCCACACCTTGAGTGCTGTGTCCCTCACTACAAGAAGGACACTGAGGTGTTGGAGCGTGTCCAGAGAAGGGCAGCAAAACTGGTGAAGGGGCTGGAACTCAAGTCCTATGAGGAATAGCTGAGGGCTGTTTAGCACAGAAAAAAGGAAGCTCAGAACAGACTTCACAGCTCTGAGAGGAGGTTGCAGTAATGCGGGTGTTGGTCTCTTCTCCCAAGCAACAAGTGACAGGACAAGAGGAAGTGGTCTCAAGTAGCACCAGGAAAGGTTTAAATTGGGTATTAGGAAAAAATTTCTTTACTGAAAGGATTGTCAAGCATTGGAATCCAGGGTAGTTGCTGAATCATCATCCCTGGAGGCGTGCAAAAGACATGTGGATGTGGCACTTGGAGTCATGGTTTAGTGGTGGACTTGTCAGTGCTGGGTTAATGGCTGGACTCAATGATCTGAAAGGTCGTTTCCTGTTTACATGATTGCATGATTCGACTATTCCACGGAATGTCTTTTCTCTAGAAAGATATTTTAGCTAAAAGGATTCAACAGTAGGTGTATTTTTGATACTAAATTAGGTAACCCTTCTCAGATAATAGTTATTAAAATACTAAAACCAACAGAATGTTTATGTGCTCCACTTCAGCTTCATGTGAAGACAAATCAATAAAAAACAAGGAAAATTTCTGGAAGGAGGGTGCAGGGGGGGGCAAATAAAACAAGCTAAATCTAACTCATAACTTCCACATTTATGATAGCCCAGACCAAATAGTGCTGGGAATAACTCTTAAGGGACAAGATTTCTCAATCATCGTCAGTTCTCAGCTATCCATAAGAAAAAAAAATAACATGTATAATCCATAATCTAATCTGGATAATCTGCTCAGGTTGCCTACTTACTCATTCCAGTTTCTTCACAAGGAAATCTAAGTACTGAAGAGGGCAGTGAACACAACCTGCAGAGAGGACACTAAGATAAGAGAGGGGTAGGCATTTTTGCCTTTTGACTCCATGCCTAATGAAAGCAGCCCATTTTCAGATCCAAGCAAAACTTTTAAGTACTATAGACAGGTTTTTTCAGCACTGCATGCAAAATAATATTGCCCTATAACTGAGTTGTTTCTGAATGGAATGATTTTGATGATTATCTTAAAACAGATTTTCAAAGTGACATTGAGTTACTGCCATAAACCAGTCTACATCCTACAAATCACACAACTTCAGTCCCTGAGCTCAAATCACCGTTGAACTATAGCATATAGTTCAAACAGTATGGTTTTTTTTAATTAAAAAAATTAAATATGGGGAACCTTTTCTTTCAATGTTATAATGCAATGTCAAAAGGTCACAATAAAATAGGTGTTGTATTTTTAGTTTAACTGATTAATGTAAGTTATGAAAAAAAATAATGCAGATGTCCTCCAAACAATATCTGCCACTCTCTGTCACTTGAAACTCTGCAAAACCGCTCATTTGGTAAGTTTAAAAAAATTAGAGACCATGCCTTTTGAAAAACAAACAGGGATTTGTATCTAGGAGGAAGATTAAGAAAAAAGATTAACTAAAACTTAATTTAGATTTCAACTGTCTAAAAGTATTACCTCCTCATATAAAGAATTGATTTCTGTTTTGATTTGTATATAAGACATCACCTAAGACACCACACAGTACATTTAAAGACATTTTTCTTCCTTTTTAATTTAGCAGTCAGGCTCATAGAAAACCTTTATTAGATAGCAGCTTTCTTGAAAGACTGACAAACAGAATCAAGGACATCCATTATCAACAGAAATACCCTTGCTTATTTCTGTGAGGCCTTTTTTATCTTTTTTTCTCACTCATTTTACTTTCAAATGTTCTTTTCATCCAAGACTTCATTAAATTTGGGAGAGTGAGGGGCGATAAAAAGAAAAAAAATAAGAAAAACAAGATAAAGACTAGGATAATAAAATTAAGAGATGCTTACCTTCCTACCCTTACAGTAAGAACTTTTCAATATATATCTAGAAAGCAAGTGAAAGGAGATGTTTCTGTGCAAAATGACTCTGTTTCAGGATTCTCTCAGACAAAATGCCTTCTTTTCTTCCTTTTTCCTACACCCAAACTGTTGGTCTTCAGCATTCTACACTCATTTAGCTGTATGTCTAAATTCCCTACGGGTCCATTAAGTGTGTTGCTAGGCAAACAGTCCAGCAGCAACTGTGAAATAGGAGGTTTGGATGGGAGCCAGTTTTATAGGTCACTACACTGTAAACCTTCACATCATTAGAGTAGAAACTAGTCTTGCAAACTGCAGCCATTACTACTGATACTCTTTCATCTCTCTGAGAAGACAGTCATTCATACTACACTTTTTCAATAATGGGTATTTCTAAATCAAAGGCATTGATAAGTATAATATTTTCCCATGCACTAGAAGGGTAAACTCTCTACTTATTGAAAGTTTTAATGCTATCCATCATGTGTTTAGCAATAATAGCCATGTCAGAGATGTACAATTACCATGGGAGAAACTTTTAGCTTACAAACTCAAAGAGCATATATAAAAGAGGCTTAACCTTAAGTAAGCAGTATTTTCTTTTCTTTTCTTTGTTGTAACAACAATAAGACAAAGTAAATAAGTAAATAATAAGACAAAATAGACTATTCTGTACACAAAATTACCCAGCCATGATATTATCTGATTCAGGAAGGTTCCTCCTCTCTGACTGAAGTACTGTATCTTTGCTGTAATGTAGCATTATCTTGAAAACGAGCAAATAAGCCCTTCAGTGTGATCTTTACATTAATTCAATCACAGAACTCTAGCTGAGAACAGCAAACTGCAGAGTCCTGCTGATGTGACCACACTGCATTACCCCTTGGAAGACCTGCTGCTCCAGTTAATAAGTTCAGAAATAAACGGAAGTGAAGGTTCCCTGCCTATGGTGGGGCAGCTGGAACTTGATGATCTCTAAAGTCCCTTCCAACCCAAACCATTCTATGACTCTATGATTCCATGAAATAAATAGGATCCCAGAAACAAGAACATTTCCATATAATTTTTTTTTTCAGACTGAAAACACGGCAATGAAATCAGCACACAAAATTTCAAAGTCAATGAAGATCCACAAGAAAAGTGCATAGCTTGGGGATGTGCATGTTTGGCTTTCTTTAGTTAGTAGTTCAACATTGGAGCGCTTCTGAGCTGAAGAAAGTGAAGCAGAGCAAAATAAAAAACATTTCCTCTGTGAATTTTATATACACAGGGATATTTTAAAAATATATATTATTAAAATGAATAATAATGATTAAAAGTCATTACTAAAGCAAAGCACTCATGATTATCACTAGTTCTTGAGTTTCTGTATCCTGACTTGTTCATTATCAGTAACATTTTAACTTTTATAGTAATAGAACTACACCAATAATCCCCAACCTTTATGCTTTCATGTATGAGAAAATGAACAATGGATTTAGGTATAAGAAATGGAAAGGCACAAGCTGAAAGATCACCACTGTCAAAGATACAGACATCTAAGCAGTGACAGTAATGCCAGAGATTTCTTATCATTATCAGGTGAAAGGAAAATAGCGACATTTTTCCAATTAAGCCCTAGATAATCTTCTGCACTCCCTAATTTAATGGTTTGTGTACTATTTTTTCAGTCTTAACGCGGTTCTCCATATATATTTACTTCTCCAGAAGTGCAAAAAAATTGAAGCAAAAAAATAGGTTTTTATAACATGACTATAATCTTGAAAGAAGATTTAGAATTTTTCTACTTATCCTGTCAACTCCTGAGCAAAAATATCATCAGACAAAGCTATCAGCATCATTCAAAATCTCTGATATATATCTGTTTTAACTTGAACAGGTCAGATGGTAACTTATGCTTCTAGTTTTAAAATTTCTGTGTGTCATTTGGGCTGTTTTGGAAACAAGTTCAGCAGAAATAACTCAGACCTCTCTCTGATTCAACTCAAGCAAATTCTTAAATCCATCCAATAAACAAAGATGCCAGAAGGGCTCATTAATGAATCCCCCTTTTACAAAATCCTGAGTGCTTAAAAAAAGCCTGCTGGGACTAACAACCTGTTTTTCAACTGCTTTTAAAAACTTGGCATTATAATTTCTGTTCAAAAGACAAAGATTAGGTACCAGATATTACTAAATCCTGTGTTGACATACGCCTCAGAACTACTAGCAAGTTGTTAAACTGAAGGGCAAAATCTGGTATCTCACATTTGCTAGTTCTATGGGAATTTTGTTAAGAAACTTGATTTACTTGTAATAAAAAGGCAAGATGCCATTTGTCTCTAAATACACACTTAACAAATACAACCATCAGACGGTTAATGGTGCATTCCTTTTTTTTTTGTAGACAAATGTCTGGGCCCTGAGGGCACACAACAGTCTTCATGTCCCTACTTGCCTTGCTGAGGTTTCCTCTTACTCTGTCCCAATCTCATTTTACTGCAGTCACTGCCCCAGCCATGCTGGGGACAGATGCCCGAAGCCCTCTCAAAGTGTGGATACTCCTCCTGTAGCCTGTCTCCAGACTTGTGTCTGGTCCCACCAGCTTTTGCTGCTGACAGGACTCTGTGATGGCCCCTGGCCCTGGCTCATCACTTGTTGCGCTGGTGCTGTCGAGAGACCATGATACCCGATCTTGGCTCTGCCCGCACGTTTGCACCTCTCAGTGAGGGCATGGGGTGCTCTTAGCTTGTCCCCCTCAAAAACCTGCTCTGTTCTTGCTTCTCCCTGACAGCAGATACAGGAGCATGCTTGTGTTAATTCCCTGTCTTACAGGAATGATGAAGGCTTTGCTCTTAAGCCTGGGCACGGAGTAGGTCATCCCTAGACACAGTGAAAGCTGAGAAAGTTCATATGCAAACAGCAAACAGGTGCCTGTCTCAAACTGAACCAGATGCTACTTTCCTACTCATGCATTCAGGCACAGAAATATCTTCTTAAACCTGGCCATCAATGCTTTGCCAATTCATATTTTTTAACTGACTAAGTAACATTAAACAATCTATTTGGCTGTTTCCTTGACAATTTTTTCAAGTTCACAGAGATACTTTCTTGTTTCACCAATATTTTTGTCTCTACTGTGACAGAATTAAGAAAACCAGACAAACAAAAACAAAACAAAAATTCATAAACATGAATTCATGAACAGAGGTTTGAAATTGTAATGAGGTAGTCCATTTCATCAGAACTTGAATAGCCTGAGAAACTTATGAAATATGCCCTCATTAAAAATAATAGCAATGTGTAAGGAATTAACTCCTTTCTGCACATACACAGTCTACTTTTTTGGTACACATTTAATACGGATAAATGAAACCTATAACATTAATATTTTGCATGTACTTTTCTTCTGACAGTGGATCAAAAGGATGCCTAAAATTGTTCTAAATGTGCTCAGTTGCTGAGATAACATAGTCATGTCAGCACAGACACTGCATAATGTACTTCAGACCACTAGCTGTAACATATTTTTGAAGATAGTGGTATATTTAGAAATTGTTTTTGATAAGCTATATGAACCTAAAGAAACTCAGTTGCCTCAAAGAGGCGGTCCCATTTCGGAACCCAAGAAGACAGGAAGGAATATGACTTGGACTCGTTTAAAAAAAAAAACAGTATTTTTTCTAGACAAAATGATAATAAGTAAAATATCCTTTAATAAAGCATAATAGATGAGAATCTTTGCATTTTGCAACACTAAATTGAGTCCACTGCTACTGTCTAGGGTATGCTGCCTAAATCAATAGAATTTAGAGGAAAAACAGCTTTCTAACAGTCAAACACACTCACCTAATCAATATCAGAAGTAATTGAATTACTATGCAGCTCAGATTGTTAAAATGGTCTTTACGAAAGTTTAAAATCATTATACACTTTAAATCAAACCACAATCTATTATTTAAAAAAAAATAGATGGCAAGACTGAAAATGCATTCAAACAAAAACAACCCACTCAAAATATTAGAACAAAATACAAGCTTTATGCAACACAATTACATCAATGGCCTTATCTCTTAAAAAAACTCCACAAAGATGCTACAAAAAAATAAATGGAAATTTAAAGACAAGGAATCTATACTACAGGCTCTTTTGTTGGAAAATATGCACTACATTAACACTGTGCTTCATGTTCTAAAGAATGTAACAGCCTCTCTTCCTTAATTGCATTTTTTGACATTTCCTCCATCAATCACAATCAAATCAATAAAAAACACTGATTGGATTACTGTCTGCCCAACAAAATAGCAAACTTCACTATATAAACACTACTTGCTGCTGATTGAAAAGTTAAATTTTATCTTGCCCCTCTTCATAAAAGGCCAAATTAAAATCTTAATCTCACAAATGTTGACCATGTATCCATGAGGGGATAAACCCATCCCAGAGTGCTTTTACTTATAGATGCAGGTCTGAAAAACAGAGAGAGATTAAGCTGAGTTAGAAGATGGAGACTTGCAACCATGTTTTATAAGCATAAATGAGATTTTTAAAAATTATATATGATACATGGTATTATAAAGATGGCGTATCAGACAGAAGTTATTTTTAATCTGTGGTTGTTTCCATTTCGGGGCATATTTGGTGGGGGTTTTTTTTAGAAGACAATTTTTTTATCAATTTCCATACTTAATAAAATGAAAACATAGCAAACATATTTATTCCTAAAGCCTTGAGGTCATCCTGACTTTGCCAGCTGCAAGAGAAACTCACTCCAGGCAAAAAGCTGAAGTGCTTTTAAATGTAAAATGTGCTCGCTTTCACATGAGCAAGCAGCCTGCAGGTAAAAAATGCCTGCCACAGATTCAAAAGATAATGGTAGTATTTCAAGCTCTCTTTACAGAATATTTGTTACTAAATTTGTTGATCAGAAGACCACTGAATATCATAACAAACAGTATTATAATATGCAATAGGTACAGATGTGAGATCTAACAACAGGATGCCATTTTCTTGCTCACTTTTTTTAAAATAAAAAAATGTAACCTTTTCCTCTCATAGCTGAGTCCATGTTGGATAATTTATATTTAGTGAAAATGCAGAAAAAGGGGTGGGGGAATGACAGAACAATGATATCACATAGCTTAAAGAACACTTTTGGCCTGAAAGCATTAGGCTATTTTACAAGAGTTGCCAGCCTAACTAAGCATTGCTGGCTTGGACTGAGTGGTTCTGAATCTGAAAGCTGTTACCATGTAGATTTCAGCCTACATAAAAGTAGACTGAGTGGCACCATCACTGAGGAGACAGTGTAGATAAAAGCCTAAAAAGCTTCTAACTTAATTGACAATCTCTAAAAAGCATCTAACCTTCCTAGTAGATAAATGGAGATAGAGGGGTAGCAGAGAGAATGTACAGCCATTAAATACTGACAGACACTCCTGGGTTCTATGCTCAAGACCTCAGCATCACATGATGCACTTCATTTCCAGTTCTGCATCACTGAAACACTTTAGTCTAAAAAGATGTAAGTAAAACTTCTATGTCATAAAAAGCCCTTTGAACTTGTCAGTGTAGCACAGACATTTTTAATATACACATCCATTAGGTTTCACAGATTTCGCCTACCTGAAGGGCTTGGGTTTTTATCTCAAGCTCCAGCAAGAAGGTACTCCAAGGTTTTCTCAGGCATTCACTATTCTTATCCAAGCTAGGACTTCTTCATTTTTTAAGTTGTATTTTTAACATCTATATAGGTAGTTGAAGAAAACAAGAGCTTTTAGTATTTGTGGCCTCATATTATTTTTGTTCACTAATACTAGGAGAGACACTGGGAACTAGTAGATATAGTTGCAAATCGGAATGTTCCAAGAATCAATTCATTTCTTAAGTTCTGTTAAACACAATTGCTAGAACTATTCCACCCATAGTTTATTGCGTTTTTTTATTTACCAGATATGAAAAAAATCAAGAAACCCTAATCACTGACTGAAAACTTAATAAGTAATTAATGACTACTAAATCCAAGAATTAATACAGTTCCTTTAAAGCTCTCTGGATAAAGAATGAAAACACACATTCAAAAAGCAGGCAGTCCACAAGCAAACTGCTAAAAATAGTTAGTAAAATTTTAAATTTAATTAACAGTTTGGAATATATGCCTTTATTTCTGGACACCAGATATTCTCCTACTCATTGATCAGACCTAATGCTGGGAAATATCAATAAGTAATGACTCTCCCAAGTAGAAACAAGCTTACATGGGTGAGTGTGTGGTTCACAACACTAAATTCAGGGTTAGTTACATGTGACTGGAGCATGAATTCCAAAGAAGATGAAATGTCTCTCACTATTGATGAGGAGGATAGCATACATTTTATTCAGGGTCCTCTCTATGCACTTTTGCTATTCAAGCAGTATATTTAATCCTTGCATGGTTCAAGAAGTCCAAGACACACAGCTGGAAACTAAGCAGCTAGACAGAAACAGTAAAATATCAAAGGTACACTCAGGTTAGATCACAGTCTTCTGTAGATCTTTACAAAATGTAAGGAAAAAATCTCTACTAGGTCAACATTTTTCACTGACTTCAGTGGGACAGCATTTCATTCTGAGAAATTAGCAATAGAGGAATATACAGTTCGGTGGTTAGGCAGCCCAAGTTCTATACAGAGATCAATTCCCCTTTGACTACCATTCCCTGTCAGACTTGGCTCCTAGCCAAGCCATCAGTAAAAACGTCTGGAACACTTTACTTACTCTGCCAAAACTGTATCTCTTTTCCCAAACCCAGCCAATTCTTCACACTATCCAACCTCACTCTTCCAAGCCCTAAGAGGCGTCATCGTCCTAAGAGAGCCAATCCACACCACAGCAAAAAAAATAAAATTTTTATTTTAAAAGCTGATCTCACACAAATGTCAGATCACTTTAAAAAAGAAAAATAAAACACACTGAGTATTTGTTCATTAGAGACCACAAAATTTATTCTGATCTAAATCTAAGTGTGGAAGAAGTAAAATAGGAATACGTTTACTAAGAGTGGAATTTGTCTGACTTAAGGTACCAGTAAATTATCCATGTAGCCATGAACAACATTGTCCTGGCAGACTTAAAATTTAGGTGTTTAATTCATTCTAAATAAAGATCCATAGTTGCTAGGTTGTCTACAAATCCCAAGGGACTCAGAGTGTGGCTGTACATTCCCCCAGAGTTATTTTCAGCTATCACCAAAGAAGGCCATTACTTGGACTGTCAGGCCAGCAAAGGCAACAAAACGTGGAGGAGGAGAGCATGGAAACATCCCCCTCCCTAACAAGAGCACACTGCTGTGTAATGAAACGGGCTGGCACATTTTGGCACGAAGGCTTCTGTAGCTGTTTTCCTCTAGTCTATCCATTGTCCACGGAGAGAGATGCTGAGCAGTCAGCGAGTTGCCTGGTGATCAGGGACAGAGTAAAGCACCTCTTATGTCCTTTTCTTAAAAATGTCCCTACATTGTCCAAAGGCATGGGGTACAAACATCTGACATTTGCAGAGGCTGGGATACTGGCAAGCACAGCTGGCTTGTTGCTGGGGCAGTGAGTTCACATAAAAGAGGCCATCATGCCAGTGGGTAGGGGAGGGGGGACAGGGAACAGCAGCTGTTCTGCTTCAGCAAAATTTTACAATTCATTAGATGAATGCAAAAAAACGCATTTTATCTTTGCTCTCAAGGGAGCAAAATTCATTTTTTCCAACACTGCTGAGTAGCTCTAAGATGTGGCACACCTGAACTAATGAAGTCAAGAAAACTTGCATTTTTTAAAAACCACATTATCTACACTTGGCTAGCAATACTTTGTATCACTGCATAATTACAGACATATAAAATCTCCATTAAACTCACACCAGTAAACATTTCTTTGAACTGAGTGAAATAAAACTTTTTGATGTATACTATTCTCAGCATTTATCATAAATATTAGAAATATATTCAGTAAATTAGATTAAAAAGAGTAGTAATTCCACAAGAATCAAAGTAAGAGGGTGTTTAATTGCCTCAGACCAATAACGGAAAAACGATGGCAGATTCAATTAAAAATATATTAAACAAATGTATTTTAGGTGGCAGCAACCCACCTTCATTTCAGTGTATATTGCCTTGGGCTTCATAAGCTTGCTAGTTTTACATCGGTTATAGTGGGATATAAAGAGATGAACTACAGTCATTGCCCTATGGATACCAATATAGGCTAGAAAATAAAACCTGCAAAAACAAAAAAAACCCGTAAAGTATATGATACACTTTTTGGAGGGGATAGAATTTTTCTTTAGAATCGCTTTACACCTTTTCTCTCACCCCAAAACAGACTTTAAGAAAGTCTTCTCTAAATGAGAAGCACCAAAATACCTGTTTCCTAAAGCAATGTATATTTAAAATGTTCCTGGAAGGTCCTGATCAATGACAGAGATCATTTGCAAGTGTCACATCTTTCACAGTCTCTTCTGCTTTAAAGACCAGGGAAGCTTATCATTTAATTGCTCTATGCTGAAAAAAGGCCTTATGACAAGCACAATGATCCATTCAGAGCACCACTAGCTGTAAAATAGTAAGAACAAAGAGGAGTGGAAGACCTAGGAAACCTGAGTTGGGGTGGTTTTTCTGTTTTTTTTGTTTCTTTTTGTTTTGGTGGTGGTGGTTGTTGTTGGTGTTGTTGTGATTGGGGCACAAAACCTTTGGTTTTGCACTTTTCTTGAACGGACACAGACAGATGTTTTAATTTCCCACAGGATGTTGGGTTCATAGACTCATCTTCACTGTACTGTAGTCACTACTCACAGAATCTAAAAATTCTGGCAGATCTTTCTCTGATATGCTCTCTCCCTTAAAATATTTAAGACATACAAGATGGAACATTAAGAGTTAGTGCAAAGGGAATACCTGGAATCAAAAGGCTCCCCACATACATTTTCATGGTATCAACAACAGATGGCAACATCAGTTTCCAAATTCTCATTTATATGAAATTTGAGGAGTTATTTTACTTTTTTTTTTTTAAGCCATATAACATGACATTTAAAAATCAGAGCAAAAATCATAGGTAAAGATATTATTTGTAAATGTATGAAGATACATAATTATTTACATAAGTACACATGCATTCAATCAGTAAAGATCCTGTGACTTTATCCAGTAACAATATATCTACAAAATCATGATATTGAACACCGAATACACAGCCTTCACAAGGAAATGTTCACAAACAATTTGGTTATGTTGTTTTATTAAATGCATGGAGGGGAAAACAATCAGTTAAGCAACTGGTGTATTTCACAAGCTGGAAAAGAGGACACATTTGAGAGAGACACAAGTATTCCTAAACTATTCATGCAAATATTAGAATTTAAAACAGAAAATTCCAACACATAAACAAAATAAAGATTTAAGCTAGAGTCAACACAAGACTTTCCAGTTTTCTTGAGAGTGAATATGACCATCTCCACGGACACAACAGTCTGCATCCTTCCTTCTGCCCCTTCTCTTCTCTCACAAAAAATAAAGAAACTCCTACTCAAAAATTCCCAATATATTCTAGTAGCAAATCTTTATAAAAGGTAAGGTTACATCTGAGAAAAGTCAGTGTATGTTATGCTGCAGAGGTTTTCAGCAACCAGCGTCCAGAGCTGTGGCTGATGCAGTGGCAGGCCAGCCACAGGCTCTGCTGCCAGCTTCGACTTCCCAGCTCACGAACGGATGCACCGCGTGTCGATCACAGAAGACTGATGTCTTCAGGATAATGTGTGCCCAAACATTGCTGTACCACTGTGCTGGCTATTTCATAGGGCAACAACAGAATCACTTCTAGCACAGGAAAACCATTTAGCTCTTCCAGCTAAACATCAAGGAAGGCAATTACAAGACAGAAAGGGGCAGATACTCTATCATAGATAACAATCTAAAGCACTATGGTATGCAACGAAGAAAACGGTCTCCTGCCACTTACTATACACACCTTGCACCACTGAATTGCAGGGTATATCCTGTTTCTTACTGATTGGAGAAGGAAGTAAGCCCTTTTTTAGAGTAAAAATATTTTTCCTTCTTATTCTAAAAAGGAATAATTTTTAACTAAATTAAAATAATTTACATTTACAAAATTGCCCTCAAATATCAACAAGAAGTAGTAGCATTAGATTTGGTTTAGTAACTTCATAAGAACATGTATAAAACATGCTATAAATTAAAAAATAACTCTGCGATAAAATATATATATATTCATTGTACATATATAATTCAGTTTCCCAAGTGTGAATATTGCAACAAAATGTTTTATCACTGATTGCTGCTCTAATAATATACCAAATGCCAGCTTGGAAATTAAATATTCACAAGAATACAATTAAAATTAAATCCTCACTCCCAAAATAAATCATAAAAAAACACCCCCGTGATAAATAAAACAAAATAGTATTCCTGCTGCCTTTGTCCAGTTCTTTTTTTTCCCCATATGGTATCTTATTTGTCATATGGAGGTTGCAAAAATACCTTTTTAGAGAATAAATTAGAAAAATGAAGCATAAACAATAAAGCCTGCTCAGCAGTCGTGTTTTCCAGTGCTCTGTAGGATAGCTGCAGGAATTTTCCATGCTGTGAGTGTTAATGAGACCCTCCATAGGCACCATTAATACATAAAAGCAATCACCTATAATTCACCTTTTCAAATCTGTACTTTTTGAATTCAGTAACTAGAGCAAAACAGGTAGAATCATGCAAATACTATCTCCATTTACTGATATACAACCATTAGCCAAAAAGGGGTTGACAACAGAAAAGTTATCACCAGACATAAATGCTTCAATAATCACACACACAGTCCAGATGCACTTGGAGAACATGTACAGTTCTGAAGACTAAAAACTGTCCCTAAACATATGGTTTTCCTGATAGAAGAAAACATACTTACAGGAATTACTAATTAGCTAAAACTGGCTGGATTCAAGATACTTAGGCACTTAGAACAGAATGGGTATCTGACCAAACTCTGTAATCAACACAGTCTGGCATGAAGGAAACACACAAATTTTATACTGTTTATTTCCAAGTTGTCGTTTATATTTTGTAATATTTATTTAAATTAAATTGTGGAAAAAACCAAATTTTCAACATGGATACCAATAAAGTTCTGGTTAACAGTTGCTAGCACGAGGCAATTGTCACTAACCAGTATCTCACACAAATAAGTTTCCAAACCAGGCACAGGACTTCAGCCAAGGACAGCTTCACCAAACTGTGAAGGACTTTAAGCTTTCAGTAGGAAGTCCCTCATCTCTATTCCATTTCTGAATGGCCAACCCCTGGGCAAAGACATAAGTGGGGTCTGTGAAACTCTAATACTTGATAAATTTTAAAGTGAAAGAATATTAGTTCATTCTGCCAAAAACGCACAACTTGCAAAAATGCACCAGTTTCTATATTTAGTGACAGAAACATGAAGCAATAGCACACCTGATAGCTATCTTGCCCTCTGATTCCAGTTCAAAGTGATTTCTCTGTTCAAGATACTGGGAAGTTTCTATGCAATTTAAACAAATGCCCAGAAATTGGATGAATTTTTTTAAACAAGACCCACCTCTTCCACAAAATGAACATTGATTTTTGGTTCAAGCTTGCTGTAGGTCATCCTTTCTCAGCTGCATTTCCGCTTCTGATGAGGCAAACTAACTCTTGGGTTTCCCACAGTTCTCGTTAGCATCAACTGATTCAGGCAGGTCATCCCTCATCAGTGAAGTCCTTTTTTGGTACAGTGCTATCCACTGCCAGGTAAAAATACTTTTTTGAATAGTACTACCTCCTGGATGAGCCCAAGCATGTACTTTGGGCTGCAGATCTAAACTGAACATAGCAAATACATATCAAAGATATGCCTCAAAGTCAGCTTTGCTAGAAGTTAGTTACGGCCCTTCCCTACTATTTTTCTGGTTTTGATGCCCATTGGGCCCATTACTGAGCAATTCCAGCATGCTAAATTATCAAAGGCACTTTTATTTTGGTGGCCAGGTTAGCTTCTTGATGCCTTAGAATGCTGCAAGAGCTCATTCAGCATCTGACATGAATTGAAACATTTGAGAGAGAGTAGGAAGCGAATAGGGTGAAGGAAGGCAGTGACCACCAGTTAAAGGGGTTTGACTGCTACAACACTTATTTACACACTGAAATGCACTTCCTGAGCACACTGCACTTTCATAGAAGTGAAAAACCACTGGCTTTACATGAAATTTTCATTCTTAAACAAAATTACTTCAGAAATACTTATGCAAACACATAACATAAAATAAGAAATGCACCTCACTAACAGCTCTTCCTAAAACCGAAACATAATGATGGACAAACTTGAGAATGGCAATTTATATGAGATGAATGATTTATAAATGTGGCTTACTAGAAGGTAGTGGGAGGAGCATCATGACAGCAGCCATTTCCATCTAAGACTAAAATACATTTTGCTTCCAGTTATATAGTGGAAAATCACAAGAAAGGAATCACATACTGGTATTTGGTAGTTTCATCAGCAGTTCATGTAACTGAAAGATCATTTCCTCTCATCATAATTCCCTCAAATAACTAAGGAGAAAAGTAAATTCTACCACTCTTCATGTACCCAAACAGCGGTAGCTGAACTGCAGTTTTCAAAGGCAGAAGGCTTTATACACTATCCCAGTGGCATGTTACAACACTGCATCAACTAGTATCGTAATCTATATCATCTACTACATCTTCTTCACTTTCTTTTTTTTTTTTACATCTCTCTCTCTCTTTCTCTCTCCTTCTATTTTTAATGAAAAAGTGAAATATTGCCAGTGCCTGTCAGACAGGAAATTAGCTCAACACTAAGGACAAGTAAAATTGCACCAACACTTACTAAAAAAGAACATAGCTGTTTTCTGAGTTTTGCTTATTGCTTTTCCACTGTGCTGCATAGCCATTTGACTAAACCAATAAATAAACAAATTTCAAAACAACCTGATCCAGGGGACAGAAAATATAAATACAAAGTGAAGTCAAGGGAAAAAATCTCACAATACGTAAATTTAGACATGTCTGCTACGAACTTCCACTTCAAAACAACTTTGAATTACTGTCAACATCAGTACTACAACTGTTGTTACCATGAGAAGCTCATTACCACAGGATGTTTTATAGACCAAAAGTGTTAAGAGGAACAAAACGGGTCACCAGAAATATTGGAGGGTGGATAATGAGTTATTTGGAGGTATTAAACAAAACAATACAAATATAACTCGTGACTCAGACAGTCCCTGAAAGCCTATCTGTTGGAAGTGAAATTCACCAGGGGAAGAAACACATGACACTTCTTCCATATGTTTTAGTTTGGGGAGATTGATGTGAGTTTTTTTCTTCTTAAATACTGTTTATGTCTTTATTCTGTAAAAAAAGTTCCTTATTTCTTAAAATTCATTTACTGAAGGGAAAAAATAAATATGAACCCCATAAAATACATCTGCAATTCTTTCTTACTTGTGTTGGGTTTTCATTGATTGTTAGTGATATGGTACAAATAAGTGGGGCATTCTGCTAGTACTAGATCTTTTTCCCTTTGTAGCAGATTCAGTAAATAATGTTTCACATATTGTGATACCAAAAGCACTGGTGCTCTTCATCTGTTGTAATATTGTTTCAAAGAATTACACTCAACATCAAAGGCTGCTGTTCTCAACCCAAGTTTTGCAGAGATATAAACTGCTATGGTAGATTAGTCTCAATATGTCAAGTTACATACATGAATCGTTAGGTTGCATAATAGACATCTCTAAATATCAGCTTTCAGTGAGGTGCGTGATGATAACCTTTTTTTCCTTGTAATTACCACCTGAATTTATTTGAGCTCATTTATTGCTAACATGCCAAAATAAAGAATTGCATTAGAATCAGAAACCTCATGCTAAATTATGTATCTATTTAATGCCTATGAAACTTTATTTCTTGTGTTCCAAGAAAACATACCAGGATGAGTTTCTCAGGACTTCAGTCCTGCTTTATAATATAAAGTTTATACTTTGAAATTACTTTACATTAAAATTATGGTTTCTGTGACAACCGTGACCTACTATGTTGAGTGTTCCTGTGTTGGTTTTGCTCGGCCTGGTTTTGGGTAGCAGGGGGGCCATAGAGGTGGCTCCTGTGAGAACCTCCTGGAAATTTCCACCATGTCCAGCAGAACCAATCTCTGATGGCTCTGAAAGATAGACATGCTGCTAGCCAAAAAGGGGCCAATGAGAGAGGTTGGATATGCCTCTGTGATGACATTATTTAAGAAGAAAATCAAAACAAAGTCACAGGGTTTTGCCTGTAGTCAGAGAAGAGGAGGAGGTGAGAACATGTGAGGGAAAACAACATGGTGACACCAAGGTCAGTGGAGAAGGAGGGGGAGGAGGTGCTCCAGGCACCAGAGCTGAGGTTCCTCTGCAGGCCATGGTGCAGCCCATGGTGAAGCAGCTGTGCCCCTGCAGCCCATGGGGATCCACAGGGGATGCAGAGATCCCCCTGCAGCCCGGGGGGGAGGTGCCCGTGCCGGAGCGGGTGGATGCCTGGAGGAGGCTGTGATCCAGTGGGAGACCCAGTGGAGAGAGAGGGCCCTGCTTCCAGCCTGGAGCAGCCTGTCCTTGGAGGACTGCACCCCGTGGGAAGAGAACCATGTTACAGCAGTTTTGGGAGAACTGTCTCCCATGGGAGAGACCCCACGGCCTCACAGGGGAAGGATGCCTCACCAGGAGCAGTAGAAGAAAATCTTGGTGATGAACTGACCAAATCCCCATGCCCTGTCTCCCTGTGCTATCAGTGGGAAGGAGGAAGGGGCTGGGGGGAAAAGGAGTTTTAAGGGCTTTTTTTATTTCTCGTTATCCTTCTCTGATTCTCTTAGCAGTAAATTCACTTTGTAACTTTAAGTTAAGCCTGTTTTGCCCTTGAAGTGTTTTCTCCCAGTCCTTATCTCAATTAATGAAGCCTTCGCTAATTTTTTTTCCCTCTCTCCTCTGCCCAGCTGTGGCAGGGGAGGGTGAGCAAGCGATTCTCGTGGGTGCCTGGCATCAGGCCAGTGTCAAACCACGACAGTTCTTAATTGTCTACTCTGTCTCTTCAAGAAGAGTGAGTCAGATAAAATTTTACAGAGCTAGGAGAAGAGTGTGCCATCATAGAAGCCAAGTGAGCATTAAGGGACAGAAGGTCCCAAGGCAGAAATGTATGGCAGAGCAGAGCATGCCAACGGAGCAGGGCACATGCAAACAGGTATCAGAGAAGAAAGAAAATTAGTAAGGATCAGAGGCATCAATTCAAAATTTTCTTAATCCCAGAAAGTCAAGTAGTCGTTGAAACCAACCACAAACGAAGGATCTACTTTCAAGGACTCACTGTGCATGGAAAGAGTAATATTGAAATCTTGATCATGTTGTTTCGCCTAAGTTAGCTATGTGGTGTGTTTGGGGGTTTTTTTTCTCTATCAATAATTACCCAGTATATGCTGTATTTATGACTTTAAAAGCTGTTTGGTCTTTTTCAGGAACACCTTATAAAGAGATGATCAAGGCTCTTCAAAGAGCCTCAGATTCTCTTCAAAGCTCTTGCCTTCCCAGGGAAGCACAAGAGCTCACTAGAATTCTGCATCAAGCTTCATTTTATTAATACTTCAATATTATATTTTTATACCTTTTTTAGATTTACAGTTTCTAGATTTACACAATTTACGGAGATGCGCTTTATATAGGGATTTAGAAAAATATATAAAGATAATTTTATAGGCCCGTGAAAGTTCTGACAAATCTTCTTGAGGTAGATGAGAAAATACTTTTTAAAATTTATTTGATATCTAATATTTGTTCCAGCTACTTACCAGGGAACATGATTTTCAGTTTAGATTAAATTTTCTCTTTGTGTAGAATTTGCCCAGTAGGGATTATGTCTCTATCTGATTTACTGGATCAATGCTGAATGACAAGAAAAAATAAGATATATTCATCAAAATTGCTATTATATTCAAATTAAATATTATAAAAAAGTTATTACTATGAGTAAGATTATGATTATTCTTCTCAGACAAGATAGCATTCAGATGGAGAAGACATAATAAAAATGCCACTTGAAAGCTAAACAGAGCAGCAACAGTAACCTACACATACCACTCAAAAATACATAGCAAACAGACAACATCTCAAAATGACAAATGCATAGAAAATATACATATCTGGTGCTCACTGAATAACTAGAGCAAAGTATGAGGACGGGTCAGCTTTTTAGCTCTAAAGGCAGAGTTTACTCCAGGAATCTTCAAAGTGAATCTGAATCTACAAGGGCATAATCTGGGAAAATAGGTTAAGAACAGGCAGTATTACTATATTTAGGCACAAAGCAAATCTAAGAATATGCACATATATGAATCCCAACAGAGAGAGACCAATGTCAAACAATAAAATAAAGAGATTGAACACACAGATAGAATACATGTTTTTGTCAGTATGTGAAATGACCAAGAACTAAAATGATCAAAAAAGCCCTAAAAATACTTCTGTAACAGAAAAAACTACTCCATAAGTAAGAAGGACAAATAATTTTTTTTCCATCATTCCATTAATGGTAGAAAGTGCTAAAAAAAGGAGCAATTTACCTATCACACTGAAGTTTTGTGAACTGTGTTTATTGTTCACAAAATGCTCAAAAATGAAAACCAGCTGCCTAGACACTTATATTGTCAGTAAAATGCTTATAACAGACTGAAAAAACAATATAGTTTTGAAGGCTCTCTGATCAGATGACCAGACCTTCTAGTTTTGTGGTCATGCATTTATCTGTAGATACTGATTCTAGTCCTGTTTTGTTTTCATCCCTCTTTTCCTTGTATTTCCCTAATAGTTCTTTAATTTGGCCAATTTGGTGCCCAGCTCTAACAGAGAAAGTTACCACACAACTACATCATTTTTCTTATCTGTCCACCAGTCTCCTATCCAATTTGTAAGGAAAAAAAAATCTCTGTCTTACCAATTTTGTAGCAGTTTAGTTTAAGAAAATAAGGATTGTTCACCTAAACTAGTATCCTGTCTGACAACAGCCAAAAATGTTTAGTGAAAAGCATAACATGTCGCTGTGTATTCAAACTACCCCAGAAAATTTTTGTAGCTTTGGGCAATTTTCAGTCTGAAGAACCCTAAGCCAAAAGTGACATATCAATAGACAGACAGATAGATAGATAGATGGATAGATTGACAGCATTTGATTCATGAAATTAAAAAGGAATCAACTCTTACATGATTTCATTGCCTACCTTCACAGATCTACCTGTCTGAAGATTTTCTTTTAATCTGTTAAACAATTTTCACCTCATTTAGCAGAGGAGTACGAAATGTCAATGTATTAAGTTTCACGGTGTTAAGCTTTTGCTAATGTAAGGAAAATCAGCAGCAGGGGAGACACTGAAATTAAATACCCTCATGGAAGAAGACAATAGAGTAACTAGATGTTCCACGTGGATTTTGCTGGGGGCAGAGGAGCCATGTCATAGCTCCTCCCCTTTGGGTTGGAATTCACAGCATGGTGGTGGTATTATACAATGTGTTAGATGGAAACTAGAAGTATTACAGCAGTTACAAAGCAGTGGCAACCAGGTAAAGACATGGAGTTATTGCTGTGGGAGATGGCAGAGAAAAGAATTCAGAATACTGCCAAGGAGAAGGATAAGGTGGGAAAACAGGGAGGAAGCTGAGATGTCTAGAGGGGTATATCATAACTTTGCAGGAAACCTCGCTTCTAGCTCTGTGTGACACTTGAGTGCAAAATACCTCAAAGATATTCCACTTAGTCCAAAGTGGAAAAAGTAGAAGACATCAGTGCTGAAAGGAAAAAGGAAGGACAGCAAAACACAATGTAGCAATGGCAAAATGGAGAAGGCAAGAAGTCTATACAACAAGACAGTCTGAGAGACACATTTCTTTATTTGAACAAAAAGTCCACAAATTTAAGTAGATGTTAAAGTATTTAAAATGCAAATTCTTCAAGTTTTAGCACTACTTCCTGACAATTTTCAGAATAAACAAAGAAACCTCAAAAGCCTTAAATGGCAGCCAAAATAACAATTTTTACCCATATTACATTGTTCAACAGCTTCCTGTCTTCCCCAGCATAAAACACAACTGCATCCCTAACTGGCTTCTCCGCCCACTCCTGGAAACTCTGTGTGGCTCCTACATACTGCCAGACCATGCTGAAACATATTTATTGCCAGTTTTCAGTACTACAGAGAACCTGGGAAACCCAAGGTTGAAGTGGAAGCAAGAAATTTTGTTCACTCAAAAAATTAGAATTTGGATAGAAACTCCTTTATGGGCATTGCCTGTCAAAGGCACGAAAGGCTTGCAGCTGAAAAGAGAGAACACAGACCCTCTGCTTTGAGAAACAAAAAGCTATGCATGTCACAGTGCTTTTTCTAGAGCATTCATAAAAACAGGCTAAGAATTTGACAATCAATTACTTGAAAAAGCAGCTTGGAGGAAAGGATATTCATGCTCTCTCAAGACACAGAGAATCAAACTTTGCTATCATTAGCATAGGAGGTCTTGCCCCTTAGATGTGGACATACTTCCTGACAACATACAATATTTGCTAGCTCAACTGATGTCTAAATTACTCTTTACATAGCCCTGTCACTATTGCTGTTGTAGTGCCTTAGCCAACAATTGATTGCACACCTTGTAGCTCAAAATGTTCCATATGATTTTTACATTTTGACCATTGCTTTTGGCCTGCTATTTCATTTCATGCCAACCTGTTTTGACCTTTGAATTCATCAAGAGAACAAATGAAGTAGTAAGGCATAAGTCACTGTACTGTTCTTTTTAACACCTAATTTTGTGAATCACTTTAAACTGTGATGTGTCTCTGCCACTGGCAGCATATATACAAAAGCCAAGAAGGCCAGAATTTTGAGAGTACAACTGACTCACCTTCAAGATGCTTAATTTTCAGAAACTGCTGCTTTTATAGTGAAGCATGCCTGTAATCCTTCATATAATGAAAACACTATCTCAAATTTCTCATTTCATAAATAAGATTCTATATCTAAGAGATACTTACTTTGTTTTTAACTACTCATAAACTATATTTTGACCTATTCACAATGTTATACCTAGTTTACTAAAGGGCTTCAGCTATCATCACAAAGCTGTGTTTTCCAATAAGAAGTGACTCAAATTTGGAATATCAGCTAATAAAAGTACTCGTGAATTCCACATGTTAACATTAAATATTAACACTGATTTCATGATGACACAGCTAATGATCCATATTCGGAAAAGAAATCTGACACAACACTTCAGTCACAAATCTTTTTATGTTCAATAGATAGAGATGATAAATTTTAGATATCTCTGTTTTCTCTTTAATGAACCATGAGTATTTAAGTACTGAAATAATTTAAACATAAATTTTCTTTTATCAGAAAGAGGCTTTTTTCCTAGCCAGTACTTCTTAAAATGAAACAGTATTAAATATTTTCCATGGGTTAAAATATTTTTAACACAGAGTAAATAATTCAAAGTTTTACTTTTTAACTTGCTATGACATGCATATCAAAAGTGCTTTTCTTACAACTGTCTGTTTGCACTTATTTACTGTGATTTTAAGTGATACAGACAGGAGGAACTGAAATCTCATTACTACCTGTGGAATATCTGCTGCATTTTGGAACTCTGTCTTTTATCTGACGGCTCCTACTGCTGATCTTGTACAAACTGGGCTGACAGAAACCCAACTGATTCTAAAGATTAATTTCATGACATCAAGTTTTTACATGTTAAAAGACACAGAAGACAGTTGCTAAGATCTTCTGATAATACAAAATGAATTCTGTACTAATCAATGACAAGACTCAAAAATTTACTGCTTTTTTTTGAGATTTTCTTCACCTTTAGCCAAATAAAAAGGCACCTTTACATAATTCAAGCCATTACTTAGCTGGTTTTAAATGATACCTCTCTGTTTTATGCTTGCTTGCTTATACCATGTTGAATTAAAAGAAAAACAATTTTATTCAAAACCAGCACGTATACCATAGACATTTATTTGCTAGATTTCATAATGAACAGCAAAGAAATTCAATATAGGATAACAGTCCAAACTTCCAGTTTCTGGGTAATTGCTGCACATTCGGAACAGAGTTTTCTTTAAGTTTGCCATGCTGTATTGCTATTTACAGATAATAGGAGTTTTTAAAAGAAGGTGCTTCTAAGTTTTACAGTCATAAATACCAAAGCCAAAGAATAAGGTCCCACTGAAGAAAAACTGGTGAATCAGTTCTACTGATTGGAAAAATGGACCCTTTCTGCTTTTCATGTTATGTGGTACACAAGCAGATCAAAAAGAATTTTGTGCAGTTTTCCTTTGGTCATTTCATATACACCAGAATATTTCATAATGTGTAGTTTTCAATGACATTACTTGAATGCCTGAAAGCAAAGACTTCTCTTCTGAAGCAGTTTTGTTGGGCTGATCCCGGCTGAATGCAAGGCAGTCACAAAAGCCACCCTATCACTCCCCTCCTCAGCTGGACAGGGGAGAGAAAATAGAATGAAAGCCTCAGGGGGTTGAGATAAGTACAGGGAGAGATCACTCTCCGATTACCGTCACAGGCACATGGGGAAATTAGTTTAATTTGTTACCAATCAAATCAAAGTAGAATAATGAGAATTAAAACCAAATCTTCGAACACCTTTCTCCTACCCCTCCCATTTTCCTGGGTCTACTTTCACTCCCAAATTCTCTATCAACTCCCCTCCAGTGGTGCAGGGGGACCACAAATGGAGGCTGCAGTCAGTTTATCACACATTGTCTCTGCCACTCCTTCTTCTTCAGAGAGATGACTCCTCACACTCTTCCCCTGAAGTGTGCACCCCTTTCATGGGATGCAGTCCTTCAGGAATACATTGCTCCACTGTGGGTCCCCCACTGGGTCACAAGGCCTTCCAGAACACCTGATCCAGAATGGGCTCCTCTCCATGGATCTTTTCAGGAGCCTGCTCCAGCACAGGCTTCCTAGACGGTCACAGACTCCTTCAGGCATTCACCTGCTTCAGTGGAAGGTCCTCCATGGGCTGCAGGTGGATCTCTGTTCCACCATGGACCTCCTTGGGCTGCAGAGGGACAGCCTGACTCACCAGGGTCTGCACCATGAGCTGCAAGGGAATCTCTGCTCTGGCAACTCGAGCACCTCCTTCTCCTTCTTCACTTATGTGGGTGTCTGCAGAGCTGTTTCTCTCACACAATCTTGCTATTTTCTCCAGATGAAGTTGCCATTCAGCAGGATTTTTTGCCCTTAAATCTGTTATCCCAGAGGCGCTATCACCATCATGAATGGGCTCAGCCTTGCCCAGCAGCAGGCCCACCTTGGAGTCAGCTGGCGTTGACCCTGTTGGACATGGGAGAAGCTTCTTGCACCTTTTCTCAGAAGCTATCCCTGTAGCCCTCTCGCCACCAAAACCTGGTCATACAAACTCAATTCAGTGGTAGGTGTCTGATCACTGATATCAAAAAGAAGTTTTACTAGTGTCAGATACTTTTATTTTTAACTTCCTGTGCTTTTCTCTCTTTCAACCCAAGAGAAAAGTTTGTCCCCTGGACCTCATTCTTCTTACTTTCCTACCAGTATTGGGCAGTTTGTACACAATGGTTGACTCTTTTCCATTATCTGTTCCATCTAAATCAGTGTCCACCTACCCATCACGATCCCCCGTTTTCCTTCTTTCTCTGTCATCACATCTTCATTATAGCTCAGTCAAGGTATGTGGGCACTCAAAGAGTTAAAAATATTCAATGGATTAGTTCAGCTAGCGGTATTAATGACTATATTAATTCCAGGGGACCTCACCTTAGACATAAACCCCTTGCAAGACATAAAATGTCACTAGTCTATCCTTTAAGTAATCCAGCTCTATCAGGAAAGAGGATAGTAGTTTTAATAAAATGGGACTCGTAAGTTTTTATTACTTTTACAGTGAATGCTTTTCAGTTTTATTGGCTCTTGGAAGGAGTAATTTAGTTTCTCTATTTAAACATGACTTTTTATCCTTCACAACTTGCAGGTTTCAGTGTTATGTTTCTAACATTATAAACACAGATGTGGATACTGAGGTTTTAATAAAGGTATGAAGTCCTTTTCACTGATATATACAATCTAGGATTATGAAAATCACAGGGAAAGAAAAAAAAACTTAATCACTTTTCTAGGCTGATACAGCTAACAGCATTTTTGAGAATGGATGAATGTAAGCATTATAAAATGGTTATCGGTGATCACACTGAGTTAAGTAATAAACACTGTTACACACTGATTTCAGTGCTTCTCTCACTCCTTGAATTTTCATGGAAAAAAAATTCGAATATGTTCTCTACATATTAGTATAATGGCCCTAAGTGACATCAGTGACAGTATTACCATCAGATCACAAAATGGAAGGATGGGACGTCAACATTTTTCTGTAAGGTGAACCAAGAGGCTGATACTGATTTCAAGGGCAAGTTAAAAATTAACCTTATGTTCTATGTTTTTTTTTTCTTTCACCATGGCTTAGGTACTTAAACATCAGAAATTTTAAAATATTATTCCTGAAATGCTAATTGTTTTTTCTACAATTTTGGAGCAGACAGGAAAGACATGTTCTGGTATCACAAAATTGTGTTTAGTTCTTCTCTGATTTTATCTGTGACTGGGAAAACTGGAAAAGAACAGTGTTTAGAGAACCATGAGAAATCTTAAATAAGTAATGAAATTCTGGCATCACCAACAAACAATTGACCGAAATAGATTAGCAACCTGAAATTCTACTTATTAATTTAGATAAGGTAAAGATGACAAAGCTGGCCTGGTATAGAAACCACAAAAACTTTTCTTCGTCTTGCACTTTCCTGTTTATCAGAGTGACGTGATATCAGGAAAGCGTTTATAATAAGATAAAGAAACGTTTACAAAGAAACGTTTTAAGCTTTAGCTGTAAAAAAATAAAGAAATATTTCTTTTATTCATTTAGTTATAACTAAAGGGGCGATGTCACAAAGAAACAGCAACTTGCTACAACTGCATGTATCCCTCTCTTTCTGCAGCACTGAGGCGGCAATAGACTGGCTAGCTAAAGACATAAATTAGACCTGCCTTCACAACTACGCAAGTTATAACAGAGATTGTCAATGGAAGCTGATGCATCACTGCCTACCACCTCTGAAATAACAGCAAGCAGCAGCTCGTGCAACTACCATACAACACATCAAAATACTCTGGCATTCACATTTAGCACAAGAGCATTATTGTGATCAAAATTTAGTAAAGCTTCCTTTATGTAAAAGGAAGCAAAGCTAGTGACATAGAAATCTCAAATTTCATACTTACTTTTTTTTTTTTTAACTGTAGCTGGCTGCAACGAATTTGAGGTTGTTAACATGTTAGCATTACTACTTGGGAGCAATAGAGTTTTTCAAATTAGCTCTCTCAAAGAAAGTACCATTATAATCACCTAATTACCCTTTGATGTAGGCTTTATTCATAAATGCTTTAAACATTCATTGCCTTACTACTGGGGGCTATGCCTCAGTTTATATACTCTGCGAGAAAATAAAGTTACTATTATGCACTGAAGAACATGTGTGAACAGAAAATGTCAGAATGCTGAATGGTCCAATTTTAAGTCTATGTTTTTCTTGCAAGACTTTCTAAGGCTTAAAGAAATAAACCAACCTGTCAATTTAAATTAAATATTTTTAAAATAGCTTTGTTTTTCGGGTTATGTAATTTACACTGTCTACACCTGATTCTTAAAGCCTAGCATAACACCACTTCTCAAATAAATGAGCTATAAAACTGTTAATGAGTAGATTTTTCTTTTAATATTTGTCTTGGATTTAATAAAAGAGCCCTTCAGCAAAGCCACTTCTTTAAGCGCCTTTTAGCAATTTTTAAGAATTGTCGGTGTAACTCCCCAGGCAAAAGAATGTTGGGCTGCAGTATGAGACAGCACAGCCATCAAGGGGTATCAGCAGTGAAAATGCAGAAGCACACATTAGCAGCAAGCCTGCTGCAGACTTGGTACACAGCAAGGATGTTGGCCAAAAACAAAACATGTGCCAGCACATTTTTATCAACATTGCTACTTTCAGCAGATCCAGGAAAGGCTTAAAGAAATCTGTTCATCAGTGCAGCAATCAGACCTTCATAGGACCTCATGTCCTAAGAGAGTAAGTTTTACATAGTCTCATTTGGCTTGATGGAGACCTAGCATTTTAGAGACATAACATGGATTTCCATGGATTAACATGCAGCTGGCATCTGTTTCAAACTAAGAACACAAACGAATACATTCAAATAAGTAGTCTAGTACTCAGTTTCTCTTTTTAAAGAGTACATCAAATAATGTCTTTATGATCCTATAATTTTACACAGCATGATCATTTTTCTATATTAAATCTATTTCTAGGGTTTTTTTTCATAAATTTTAAACACTGCTGGAACTGAGATACCAATAGAAGTTAGAATCATTTAAATATTATGCTTTAAGTTTAATAATTAGATTCACTGTAACTGTTTTTTATTAAAATGTCATCCAAATGAGAATTAGCTTTGATTTAAAAAGTACTTTCTTCCTAACAGGTAGATAAAACTAGACAAATGTTCCTGACTAACAGATACTTTAGGACAGATTTTTGTATTGTTCGCAGATCACCCTCATAATATCAGACTTGAACTTAGCTCCCAAAATATTTGTCTTTTCTTCTTATTTCTTTAGTTTTCACGAAAATCCTACTAATGACCATTACTTCCTCATGCATAGAATTCTGACAGAATTCATTCTCACTTCTGGAATCCATACTATTTTGCAATAAAACTGCCTCATCTGCACTGTCTATTTTATATCTGCACCACTCTTATGCCTTGATGCTAACAGCACATTTTTAAGAACTATAGAGGGTACCAGATACATACCTCCAACCTCACAACTCCAACATGCTGGTAATCAAAACCAGGTAAGTACTTTTTCTTACTGGTTGTTCTATCAGAAGGCCTTCCCCAGGAAACATCTGGTTCGAAAGACACATCCTGAAAATCTCAGTACTATCAGGTTTGGAAGACCATAAGCAAAAATTAATGTCTAATAATGTCTTGTCTGTTATACCTGTGAATATTAACTCTGAGGACAGAAGAATAATCCAGGTTTTTTTAGCTGATGTATAACAGCACTAGAAGTGAGAGACAGAATTGTGACTTGTGAACAGACAGCTTATAATGTAGTTGATTTTACTATAAATGCCTTTTCTACCTAATCCAATTTTACTCATTACATATATTCTACCTAAAGGAAGGCAAACATTTCACAGTAATCAAAGAACATCTCAAATTTTAAAAAGGCCTATCAGAAAAAAATGTTTACTCAGAAGATAATTCAACTTCAAAATGCTTAATTTAAACATCTGATACCCAAATACTTAAAAAGGCAATCTGAAAATATGTACGGAATCCATGAAGTAATAAAATTTTCTGGTTTCTTATTTTAATAGAAAATATATATTTTTACCTTAATAGGGACCAATTTTCTGCTGTTGTTATTTATATCAAGCTCTTGTAATACTGGTAAATTGCAACTGAGAGGCAAGTAAAGCAACTAAAAATGACAAAACATACTTATGAAATATGATTCTTGTATGGCAATTATGCAATTTTTATATTAAGTTAAAGCAAGATGATGGACAAACATCCAGAGCATTTCAAAGTATTAGATCAATCAAAACATTTCCTCACCAATTTACCGTAACACCTGAAAAACTAATCTGGACCTACTCCATGAACGTACAAGTCTTTTCTTGATTTGACACTATCTTCAAAAAGATGTAGCAGGAACAAGTTGATGACACATTCTTTCTCTGGATTTTCAAACAGAATAACATGATAAAATCAATAATAAACTAAATTTTTTAAAGACCACTGGTTGTAGGCAATATAGCTAGTAAAAAAAAAAAAAATTATATTTATTGCTATTTACTCCAGATATGGAAGCAAAACAAGTATTCTGAAAGTTTTGGTCTCCACAGTTTCATCTCTTAATGAAATCAAAAGCAATCAAAAGCAAACATTTGTCAATGTTCTGTCACTTCTCTATTTTAATAAAGAATTTTAAAGAATCCAATATTCTGTCTTACGTTTTAATTACCCAGCAGAGAGAGAAAAGCTTATATGCACATCCATTTACATTCAATCCATCTACCTGTCAAAGTACTTCATGAAAATAAATGTATTCCTCACGAGAGAGAAATGCAGATCTGTTGAGGCTGTGTCTGTAAGGCTTATGTGCTTTACTGTATTTCCTAAATTCTGAGAAACAATGAGAGGTGATTCTTCCATTAACACATGCATAGTTATCAGAACTTAAAACTAACTCCCTTTTAAGAACCAAATGGAAAGGTTTTTCTTCAGAGTTTTGTAAAAATTTACAAAACACTGCATCTCCATTCAGCTACACTTCCAATACACATTCTAAACCATGAATGAGGACAAAACCTTATAATTAAACAATTTCATTTGGAGTTAAAATCTGCAGCACACAAATGCCTGAAAACTGTCAAATTTTGTTGGCCAAGGTGCATGGAAGAGAAAATAAAAGTCCTTTCTTAGCTGTATGAGATGTGAATCAAGATTATATGTGTTCATTTTCATTTAATTTCCTAAGTTGCCTTCATATATAGAAAGATGAAAGACTGAAGATTAAGAAATATCTTTTTAAATTCCTACTTTTAAATAAGTATTCGAAAGATATATGAATACAGAAAAATAATTTCCTCAGTTATGTTTCTAGAACTCATTGTACGATGTCTATGCAATGCATACTTAAGGGATGACTTTGTTTCTAAAGTTAAAATACAGGTAACTGAAACATCTGCAGAGAACACAAATGCCAGAGTAAATCGTGGGTTTGCCTGGACTGAAGAGGATCTTGTGACTGAAAGCTGTCTCTTTTTACAGCTATGTGCAGTTTTCTCCTTGATCAATTGAACTGGGAAAGGCCAAACATTGCAGGGGGTTTAAACCCACCTACGTTACCTATCTATTCCAGGATGAGACAAAGTGACCTTTGAGTGAGTCCCTCCTCTTTATAAAGCAAACCTGGATGATTTTCCTAGACTACTTTGGTCACTAAATGTATTCAACTGGAAAAGGAATAGAGATGACAGAACTATTTGACTACTAATGAAAACACACTATTTTTGTTAAAATGCTGAAACAAGCAACAAGAAGACCCACCCAAGACTCACAAGTTCTGCTTCCCCTGCCTCCTTCATATGGGTTCGAGCATCCAGAAGCATGTCCATGGACATAGCCAGCTCTGATGGAGTCTGTGTCACCATGGTGCCTGCAGCAGTGGGAGGTCCACCCCTTGTCTGGTCTTGTGCTGGCTGCAGCTCATTCATGGCTACCAACTTGCCCCATGGGGCTCTCTTCAGATGGCTAAGGTGGCCTACTTTGACCATTAACCAAAAGAATATATTTGCTTTCAATGGGATGCATCATATGTTTGCATTTATGTGTCAGTTTAGAGTTATACTGGATATGTACCCCCTGACCAAGTTCAAGCAATGTTTGAAGTTGCAGTATAACCTACAACTTACTATACCACAAAACAAATGGTTGCAGTTGTTTCATATTTTTATCAGTTTTCCTCTCCTTATCACTTTCAGTATAAAGACTTCCATAAAAACTTGCCATTGTAATTCAGCGATTTGTTCCATTTTCTTTAAATCCACATGAAACATCCAATTATCCCACTCCCTACTATTAGTCAAAGTAGTCACAACTAATTGACAGCTTTTTCCATACTGACTGTGCTTCTTTAAACTTTCTATCTCATGAAGTGGAGATTGTCCTTATCTACCTCACTGAGGTTATCTACAAGCTGTGGGCTATTTGTGTCACCAGTGCAGACAACCACCACACTCTCCTGATGGATTGTCCTGATGGAACATTTGGGGTTGTCCTGATGGATCATTTGAGACCTCCTTGTCAGAGCCAAGGGCAAGCTGCCAGATAAAAATCAGCAGCAATTGATTTCCAGCAGAATCTTGAAAATCAGAGACATACATCTCACTTGTCTCTTCGGATGCACAACTACAGATTCTCCTACTGTGCACTGCAGAAGAAAATACCCACGAAGGACTGGTGGTTTCACTCAAAACTTAAAAGAACCGTGAACTGCTAAATTTTATCTTTGAAAACAATAGCATGCTGCTATTGTTAGCAGTTACCAGTTGTTTCAAGACACCAGTACATAGCCTAATTGAAGGTGACAGCATATTAAAGGTCTGACCTTTGGAAACTGAGTATTTCAAGTTCAGGATCATTCACACCACCTACTTTATATGCTTCATTTGCATATGTACCCCAGGCTTCCTATATAGCCACTGAAGCACAGTTCCTTCTGTTTTAAGCAATACAGTCACATTTATCATCAAGCCAAATGCAACTGGCCTTTACATGGGTGTTGTGGGAGAACAGGAAGAACTCTAGAAGTGAACACAATGGCCAAATGGTGCTGCCTTGGAGACGCTAAAGTTACAGCAGAAGGTGGCAAACTTGCAGCAGCATCTCCTCACGCAGTGACAAGGAGCATGGCAAGATAAAGAAGTACTCAGCAAAAATTAATTTTTAGAAACTGAAATGCTAGAGAATGTTACCAAATAAGATGTTGTCTGGTACTACAGTACTATCAGAATTTGAATCTGCATAATTTAGACATTAAAAATCATACTGTTAATGCTATCAAAACCAGAAAGACCGCAGGCAAACAGATGTTAAGCTCTGCCTATGCACTTGTAATCCAGACATTTTTACAGCTTATTTCATAGTACTGTAGGAGTCTAACAAGCCATCCCTGTTCTGTGGCATTAAAACAACTCTAGTAACTGTTGAGACTGTTAAAAATACTAATAACACCCACACACCACAGAATATTCAACCTGCTTGTAAAGCCTAAAAAGTAGTTCACTCCTGTTCTTAAAAGCTAAAAGTGATAATAACACAGACAAGAAAAAAGTTTCTTGCATTTTTCTATCTTGAAATATATTCATGTTATGTTTCCTAATATGCAAAAAAGGAAACTAAATTATTAAAAAGTAAAAAGGTATATGAAAAGTTGAGATAATAATCTGAAATTGAAACTCTTAAAGGTACAACTATATAAAATTGCTATTCTTCCAAAATAATATAATAAAGATAAAAAATGCTTCAAGATGTAGACATTTCATTATCTTTGTATCTGAGAATATACTATTTCTGCAATGGCTGTTCCAGCATATGACATCATTCTTTTATTTTAGTTTAAATACTAAGGTTTACAAAAATAAAATCCTAAAAATAAATTCATAATTCTATGCAACTACAGGCACAAACAAAATGTATTCTCTTCTGTTGTTTTCTGTTTAACAGTGGCTTTAATAAAATCATCAAAAGAGATGAATTCAACTAATTGTGCATGTCTGACATATAATACTTTCTATTATAAACAGAAACCACATGTGGTCAACTGTAAGAGCTCTAGATGAAAATAAAAAAAAAAAAAAAGCCAAACTGGTCCCCCATGGAAGATGAAAATCAGCATTAATTGAATTTATCCACAAGGAAGAACCATATGTGGACACTCAGACAGAATGCTGCATACAGAGGTTCCTAACATATATTATTGCATTACTGATGCAATATTTAAATATTATAAATAGAGGATCCAGAAGATTACTTACATTATCCAGGAGACATAAGGCATCATGGGAATCAACTGAGATAAGAAATAGTCAACACGCCATAAAGAGGTCTCATAGATCAATTTCTACTGTGATTATAGAAGGCTAATAATCATGACCCTGAATAAATTTTCACAGTAACTAAGGGAATTAAGGAAAAGGCTCTTTAAAACATTCAGCACATTTGCATAATGTAAACATGTTAGGTACCTAATTCGGATACAGGCATGAAAAGCTTTAAATGGCCAAGAGAGAGCCTAAGACAGACCCAAAGTTCAATACGCCATTGTGACAGGTCTGTGTTATACACTTGTGAAGTTTTCAGAAGGCTAAAAAGCCAGAACACTTTCAGCGTGGGTGTTGAGTTTAGCTGATGAGCAACAGTCAGTGTATTGAGAGGTTACTAGGGCAGTGAGAAGCATTGATAATGGTGATTTCTCAGTAGAAACTGTCCAGGACTGACCGGTTTTATAACTGGGCTTAGGAAATCAGATGGATGATATAGTTCCCATTATCTGTGGCCCCACTGTGGTTATCAAACAATTGCAAAAATCTGAGTTTAAATTTGTCCTAAAGCAAAGAATACAGAGCCCTGTGTGAAGAACATAAATATGCCTAAAATATAATGGAATTATATGTAACAGTACATTATAGTTCAAGAATGTATTTCTGATAATAAATAAATATGAGAATGCTATTAGTGTCACCATAAGCCTATTCACTAACACAAGTTCTGTGTGAGATATTCAAAGAATTATTGCTACTATTTCCATATTTCTTAACTTAGCTACGCTGAAAAGAAAAATCCTACCATTAAAATAACATTATTGCTTAAATAATCATCGGTCTCTACTGTTCATATTCTTACAAAATTATTAGAAGACTGAATCTGCATTTGAAAAAAATGTACACAATGTGAATTATTCATCTATCAAGTTTATATTAACACTCTCTAGGAGCCTAGGAAAAAAACCCAGAAAAATTAAAATTATGGAAAAATCACTGAGAATTTTGAAAATATGTTTAAACTTATCTTATATGTAATTGCTAGAGAACTATAGAGCAGAAAGTTGGGGTGGCCAGACAACGTGTAAGTTATATTCCATAGTACAAGGAAAATACAATTCAAAAGTATTCACTGTCAAAAATTTTGTAACTGAATTTTGCAATTACCTCACTCAATAAACAGGAGAAATTGACAGAAGCGATTCCAGATAACCTTTTTTTCCCCCCTTTTTTCCAGGTACTTTCTAAAAGAGGTAAGTGTGATAAGAGAGAGCAATAATCACACCAAAGTCCCAAATCACAGTAAGAGAAATGAATATGCCCCTGTCCTTTAACATCAGGAAATTTGAAAAAAATATAATAATATAATCCTATCTGAGAAAAAATAGTAAACTTTTCACATCAGCAGGCCTATCGATCACAATAGGCCTATTCACATCAAAGGCCTGTTAAAATTAAGTTGCTCTTACTCAGCTGTTACTATCCACATTGCACAGGTGACGAAACTGAAGTAAAATATGAGTCGTCTATGGAGTTTCATAATGACATCGAGGAAGAAAGGAAAACCAATAATCAGAACTTGCTCGTCTCAAGCCCTACTCCACCAGAGCATTCTGCCCATCTCATCTTACAACAGAAGAGACAAAGACCTTTACTATATAATTAAATACATTTTTAAATTATGCACATAAGAAGTCTGATAACTAAATATCATGGATATTTAGTATCTATAATATTCAGTAGAAAGTAAATAATTGTTGTTACCTTCAATGAGCACCATGTGAATCACAGGCTGCATGGATAAAATAGGGCTATACAATATTCTGAACAAATTCCTAGTTTGTTAATATACTTAATGATTAATCATAACCACATATAACAATTTTTCAAGGTAGTAACACTAACAAAATTAAAATAATGTCTGCAATGTGTAATTTAAATAGGAAAAACCCCTTTTTGTACCACGTGAACAACAGAGCAATTTCTTTTAAAAAGTTCACAGTATTTTTTTTTTAAACCATCCTGCTTCTTTTTTCACATTAATAGATTTTTCTCTACTTAACATATTTGCCTAATTAATAACAAGGAGCATTCTGTGAGTCTATGAAAAATCCACAACACAATTTCTCTGAAATCCTCTACATTAGATTTTATATTTTTATTTAAATTTTTCATCCCACTGTGAGCCAAGCTATGGCTCCTCGCTAATTTCTCTAAAGCATGCTGACTGGAACTCATCATTACTCTAAGCCCACCTCTCAGAGAGGAATAATTCAATCATATTATATTTTGTAGAGCTCTGGATCAATTCAAACATATAATAAGAACAACTTTAAAAGGCATTCTTCCTTCAATTAGTAAGAAAGAAACTTAATTTACAACATTTCTTATAGTACCACTGAAGAAATAGTAGTGTATGTGGGCTTAGATAAAAGAAATCCCCATCTGTTTCCTCTCATGCTTCAAACCAGAAGACACAAGCTTTAGTAAGAGAGGCATAAATACAGAAAAGTTATTGGTACTCTGTTACAAAAAACATTTTTTCTTCTGGTAGAATGACGATAAATTAGAGCCTGGTCCCTGAAGCTTTTTCTCTCACTTTGTAGTGACTCTGAACACTTTCCTCCACACAGAGCTTATAAAGTTATCTACTGATGACTCAAAAACCGACCTGTTGCACCAGCTCATCTCCTACATCTGGTTAATACCTCTCCTTAGGCATGCCACTGCCACTTTACACACATCAGTCTCCCATCTTCACTTTCAAATTTTCTGCCCTTTTTCCCATCACTATTACAACTATTATTATCTTAATCTTTCAAGACTATAGACTATATTTTTTCTTCTCTCTCCCCTCATTAGTTATCCAAAAATATCTCTCTAGTACCTATCATTTTATTTCCATACATATTTCAGCTAGCACTGACATTCACCAACTCATCACTTCTATTAATAGGGCCTTGTTCTGGCCCTGAGCTATTCTCTCACGAATCCTTTCTGTCCCAGTGAAAATTTTTGTGCAATGACATTGTTGTCAAATCACACGGCTTTGACTCTCTTTGGTGAGACATTCTCTGCTGCCATTTCAAAATTTAGATTAAGAACACTGTCATAAAATTTTTGAAAACATTCTGTTTAGTCTGCTTTCCTGAGCCAAATTCTTCATCCTCCAATCCACCACAGGTTCTCCATATATTCTTCAAATCCCTTTTGTTAAGCTCCTCCATCAGAGGCCTCTTTTGCTAACATCTACCTTCAACCTACATAAAACAAGCCAGGTGATTCATTCTGGCAAGTATATGGACTTACATCCAGTGCTACTTACTCACACCTGTGTGCAATCTGACATGGCTGATGAGGTGGTTTATATAAGGAATGCAACCTGAGCTATATGAAGTGCAATATGGCCAAGAAAAGAAAAAAATACATATACTGCTCTTTTTAGCTCATTTACAGTACATTCATACTGTTGCTTGTAGTGATTATTGTATTTGTCCACTCTTATACCCATGTTCTAAATGTTCATATATGATGCATGACAGAATTTCAATGCTTCTGAACTACAGAAATACTGTATTATAAACTAGGTGCAGCTGATAAGTAATGCCTATGATCACTGCATAATGTGGTTAAATGATTATTTCATCTGACTAGATACTACTCTGCCTGCTACATCTGATACTCATCCTCAGCTTAACAAATAGATTTATATTAATGGCTTTCTCAATTATTTTTTCCTAAATGCTGTTCTGCAGTGGAGATGCTTGATAATGTCAGTTAAAATCCCGCACTTGCATCTGTTCACCTGATCAGATCTGAGACAAGAACTGTGTCTTGTTTGTTTTCTAAATGAGACCCATACACATTATATGCATCAAAGATTAGCTCATTCATCAAACAAGGGTTCTGCTATTCTATTACTCTAAGATTTTATGTAAGAATTAGACTGTATACTATTGTTTGCTATCCTTCTATATATTGTTTGGAGTTTTTTCCAGATGAAAAATAGATCAAATACAAAGAAAATCAAAATATGAACATGCCATCTATCGAACATGCACAATTCCCTACTTATATGAGAAGATTTAGAGCTTGCTACACTGTGGGAATATCATAGGAAATAAGTTCAATTTTTATCATAGAGATAGTTATATAATCCCAAACAAAGTCTTGTTCAGACTGCTCAGTATGATTGGCTGCGCGCAGAAACGACACAGATCAGAACTAGATAGTTCTAGAACAGAACTAGCATACTTTTGCAGATGTTGCTCAACCCATTACACAACCTGCAGAAGGTAGCTTGGGAAAAGGCAGAAATCTCATTATCATGCTGTCAGCACCTCAGCAATCACACCACAGAACTATGGAGTTTCAGTTTGTTTTTAAAAACACAGTAAAAAGCCTACACTGAAATGTAGAGCAAATTTCTGTAACAAAGCAAAAGAAATAACTGTAAAATTTATAAATGAAAATGTAAAGGACACTTCCTGCAGCTGGTACAGATATCCCATTAAATTTTAAAGGGTCTACTGCTGAATGTGAAATATGAGTATTAGGTGACCGGAGCATGGAAAATGCCCTTAACCAATCTATGAAATGGCTTTTCTCTCCAGATCACAAAGAAATATACACTGAAAGAGCTGTGTATCATGGACTTGAATAAGAAAAAAATCAGAAAAAGAACCAAAAAAAATGGAATAGTTGTTTCTTTTACCATAAACTTTCCTGAATATCCTTTAGGGAAATAGAGACAGCTACAAGACAGGAGAACAAGGACAAGTGTGGGCTCCTCTGTGAGTCTTCAACGGAGCAATAACTCAGTCCCTTTAAGAAGCTATGAGCTTAACGTACAACTGAAGTACATCAGCAAGGAGAGAAATCCAATCTCCTCAGAGATTATTTATGACAAAGTGCACCTAACTGAGGCCCAATTTGTTTGCGGAATTGTAGTCATTCCATTTCAACTAAACAACAAATGAATCTGCCTTGTAGAGGATTCGTTCAGGGTATAAAAGAAAACAAAAGAGAGAAACAGATACAACACTTCATTTACACACCGATTTACAGGCTAACTTACAGAAATGATTGATAAAGCAATTTTTGAAAGCAGAGAACTCTCTGAAAAAGAAGGCGTTTGAATCACATCTAAATTTCTTCCTCTGTAAAGTGAGCACTTTTTATTTCAGATTTATTAATGTACACTCATTGGCTTAAAATCCATACTTAGTCTCATTACATTACTGTTTCTCAATTTACTTTACATGGTTTAATTGCAAATTTTGTTGAATTCAGAGAACTACCACGATCCTTGTTTTATATAAAAGTAAAACACACTCTTAAGATTAATTTTTTTAAAGTACCAGATGACAGTGTGTGCTAGCAGATTCCCGTGGGCAAGGATACTAGAAGCAGTGGGGGTACAGCCTGGTAGCCAGGCCTTTTCCCACTATCTCTGGGCAGGGAGCAGGGCATCCGTGGGGCAGCTGGGGCATCCCTTGGCATCAAGGCACCTCCCTGGAAATGTGCTTTTCTAATTATTCATATTTAACTTTTATTATATGTGTTATTTTAAGGCAGTCTATTGGAAAATGCTCACATTTTAAATTGGATTTACTGTGAAAACATTATAATCATGTAACACTGGCTACCATATCAATCAATATTTTATCACTTGGCTTGATTTTATTCAAAATTAACTTCAAGCACATGTACTGAAAAGTAAAAACTGGAAAGGAATTTTGGTCACTAATTATAATTTTGGGTCAATTTCTGCTCCTTGTCTTGTCCCTATCTACAGCAACACTTTTCATTTCTCCATGCAAAACTCATACGAGCATGAAACCAGTCAAGAAAAATGACCACACATCAAATAGTAAACAAAAATATTCAGGGACAGACTGTACAAGATTACAAGAGAGGCACTGCTTCAGACTTGAAATTAGAGCAGGAAAAACCTGAAGTTCTTCAGACACAGTAACCAGTGGTTCCAGAAAAACCCCACAGGTCCACAGAAAATGAGTAGAGAAAATAGCCATTGTTCACCAATTAAAAGCAAATGTGTAAATACCAGTTCTTAAATACTACCAAAAATGGCAAAGCGACAGTGCTTTTGAAAAGTGGCATTTGCTTTTCAGGTACGGAAAAAATACTTCTTAATTAAAAAAGAAACTACTGAGAATACAATTCAATAGATATTTCCAAGCAGAAGAGACAACAGCTATTGCAAACTTTCAAATAGAAGAAAGGCAAAAGGCCAAAACTAGAGAACTAAACAACTTAGAGAATCTGTATTTGAAATTGGATAAATTAGCACCTACTGAAGAATAGTGCAGAATTATTTACAAAACAAACCCACCATAAACAAAACATAAAAAGGGAGTAACCAGACTGCATGTCCAAAAGCTGAAGATAAAAAGAAGAGCCTCTATCAAGCATAAACCAGAATTTTATTACAGAGTAAGAAGAGGTGCGTTGTATTTTTGAGAACTTCAAAACTTTAAAAAACATAGAAAGATAACTGAACTTTGCAAAAGGGAGGGAATTTTCTGTGCTAATGAAACAACAATGAAAGTGGAAATTCACATGGAAAGAATGCAGTTAAGTGAAGCCAAAATAGAGAGATGGGACTCCTAGAATTGACATAAGTTGCATATGACAAACATGTATCTGTGTTTGCAAGTAGCTACCTAAAATCTTATTTTGATGCTTTAAAAAATATCTGCTTTATATACTATGTAAATAAAATCAGTATTAATAACACCACTAAATTTAACACAGTGCAAAAGTATGTAAAATGGAGCAGCTCATCTCAGAAAAGGTAAAGGAGCAAAGAACCTGACCACCAATTCTAATAACACTACAAAAGATGGTTTAACTTAATAGTTTCTTGTTTCACCAATTATGCAAAATCTTTTGACTCTATGATTATTGTAAGAAGTGATGTGTGAAATGGGATTTCCTAGACACACCACAGACTGATAGGCAATATATATTAGCTGTAGGGAAAATGTCAATAGATGTGTCAGGATAGTTTAAATCGAGGAATATACTGGCCAAAAACGTGTACAATTGCCCTTGGTTTAAATATACATGCCTAATTAATAACGTGAGACTCACTGGAGGATTTCAGTCAAAGAATGAAACCTAAAGTTGTCATACACTACACTGTAGCATATAATTTACATGGATACTGAAGAAATGGAACCCTGTTTAGGGTTCAGATTTAGCCGTATCAGGATACTTCTTTAAAAAAAGTTCTGTTTTAAAATGTGTAGAACCTTAGGGTATGTTGTTTTGAAACTTCCTACTACACATATTTAGTATTTGGAAGAACTTGCATCCTCTGGAGAAAATGTCCAGCACTCAGCTGAATAAACATGATAGGTGAGCAACTGGTCCATGGGTCAGGCACAAAGGGTTACAGTGAATGGGGTGACACAAGGCTGGTGACCTCTCACTAGTGGGGTTCCACAGGGCTCCATCCTTGGCCCTGTGTTCTTCAACATCTTCATAAATAACTTGGACACAGGATTGGAAGGGATACTGAGCAAGTTCACAGACGATACAAAACTGGGAGGAGCTGCAGTCTACCTCAAAGGCAGCAAGGCCCTGCAGAGACCTCAACAAATTAGAGAACAGGGCAATCGCCAACTGTATGAAGTTCAACAAGGGAAAGTGCTGGATTCTGCACCTAGGATGGGGCAACCCTGGATGTACAGACAGACTGGGGAACAAGAAGCTGAAAAGCAGCGCTGTGGAAAGGGACCTGAGGGTCCTGGTCGATGGCAAGGTGAACATGAGTCAGCAGTGCCCTGGCAGCCAGGAGGGCCAACCATGTCCTGGGATGCTTCAGGCACAGCATGGCCAGCTGGGCAAGGGATGGGATTGCCACATTTTGCTCTGCCTGGGGCAGCCTCACCTCAAGTCCTATGTGCAGTTTTGGGAGCCACAATATAAGAAAAATATTAAACTATTAGAGAGCATCCAAAGGAGGGCTACAAGGATGGTGAAGGGCCTTGAGGGGAGAGGAGTGGCTGAGGTCACTTAGCCTGTTCAGCCTGGAGAAGAGGAGACTGAGGAGGGACCTCACTGCAGTTACAACTTCCTCAAAGATAAGCGGAGAGAGGCAGGTACCAACCTTTTCACTCTTTCCCTGCCACTGGTCACTCTCCGGACCACTGACAGGACCCAAGGAAACAGCATGAAGCTACAGTCATACTATTCCTTTCTGATCCATGTTTATCTAACCCAGAAAAGCCTTTTACTCCACTTGTCACTTAGTTTTCACCAGGATTCTTGGCTCTTAGGCTGCATTTATGACACACCTAATTCATTGTCCTTAGCACTTGTTTTTGTCTTGGTGCCTCAAATGTCAGTTCTGAGCTATTTTCCAAGAAAGTTCATTTCCAGCTATAATATGTGCAGATTCAAGTCAGTCTCTGGACTGCTCATCTCAGGATTTATTTTAGCTTTGATAGCACTCGTACAGCTGATATAATACGACAGAAGAATATAAATGATGTCACAAATAAAAATTTGCAGGACGTAACATCTTTCAGTAACCTTAACTTAAAAAAACATGCACATAAAAAAACCATAGCATTAACAAAAATGCCACAATTAGCAGTAATTAACAGATCTGGAATAATTTACACAGAAATGACTAAATATAGTTACTTACTAGGTTTTTATCTCCTGCCCCTAACTATGTTTCAAGCATAAAGTTATCCTTTCTTGTAGGACTGCTATTTCAGACCAACAACAAATAATTCAACCTGAAATAATATCTAACAAAGCAGGGAGAAGGGGGAATTTAAAGGTTAGTCTAAATATTTTCTCTTTAGTTCATATTTGCATTCATTACTGCAGACTAAATGCACATACAGATGAAATGTACTGCATGACAGCATTGAACAGGATATTGTCAAATCCATGTTTCACTGAAATTTCTGACAGATTAATTCTAGTGTCTTTTTGGGTTACAACATTTAAACTACGATATATAACTACAGGGTAGAAAATGTTCTTTTTTGAAACCACAAAAGATTTTCATTTTCTTCTTCATATATATATATTCAGTTTTAAATAGTCTTATTTATTGTCCCTTCTATGCAGTTTTAATCAGGAAATATACAGCTAAAACTACATGAGAAAGCTATTTCACAGATGACAAAATTCTCTGAAGTAACAGTTATGGAAACAACTTATTGTATGCAAAGTAAAACAAATCTGTCTTCGTGGAGGACTGTCAGAATACACAGTAACTTACTCCCTAAATAAAGGATGAGTCTCACATATTGACACTTTGTTGCAACCACGCAAATCACTCACTAAGCTTATCTCGAAATTGGCTAGTTCTGTATCAATGAGGAGTTCTCATCTCATCTGGTGTTTTCTAAATTTTTTGTGGATTCTTCAAATAAGAAGATACATCTTCCAATCAATGAAAAGCAAAAATAATCTAACTGGCATTTTTTTTTCCAACAGTTTTGTAAAAGAAATATGCTTCAATTATATATGAAAGTTCAAAATCAGTCAATACATCTGTCTTTCCTACTACCACTTACCTAAAGAGTTCTTCTCTAGACAGCTCATCTTATGTACAGGAACTAACAAAAGTACTTATAGCGTAAGGAAACAGCCTCATTATGGCCAAAACTGTAGCCCCACACATAAAGGGTGCATCAATGAGTGAGGAGGCTGATCAGCATACTAAAGCAGTTCTCCTGCTATGAAGTTATCAGTAAAGTTTCCAGAGATTACATAAAGGTGTAAAAACTCTTCTCATGATTACATGACCATGACCTAACAAATCAAGCCAATACACACTGAGATGTGCAGTTTTTTCACTGAACAGAAACGAAGCGAAAGGAATTTGCTCACTATAATAACCAGTAAATTCTTATTAGTAAAAAAAAATAAAAATAAATACAGAGGCTTGTCATTTTGCAAAATAGACTGATTTAAAAGTTATGTGTAAATTACACATTCCTCTTTCACAGTGTCTCACTACATGTAATAATGCCAATTTAAATAAGCCAGAGCCTTACTGAACAATAGTTCAAGCAGCACGGATTTCAAACGGCAAAGAAATATTCAATTTTAATACAATCACAATCTTTTCTCCAACAAAAGCTTGTTCTTTCAGAGATTTTACGGAAGCAATTCTCAAGTTATTCTATGAGACAAATTCTTTCAAGTTTTGTATGTCTTTTTCAGCCCAGTGATTAACTTAATTCTAAATTAAAACCTCTGTCTTTTTATGCCTAGTACACTGAGGAAAAAAATGCATGAATACTTGTTTTTGAAGATCATCTTCCTGTTATTGAAGCTGCACTTTCCCTCAATTTTTCTTACACATCAAAAATCTTCAAATTTTTTAAATGGTGTGAATAAATGGATTGCTTCAGCTGTAATATGCATCAAACCCAAAAAAGACTGAACAGCATAATCCTTTAGAAATCTAGAATACTCCCCAGTTTTCTATTTCCTAAAAATTCTTCAGTTGCTCGTATTTCTCTAAACTTAAAAGAAAATGAACAAACAAATAAAAAACAAAAACAAACAAAAAACAACAACAAAAGCCAAACAAAACCAACAATACAAAACAAAGTAAGACATGAAAAGCAAAATAAACTCATTTGTGTTTCTTGTTTGATTTGTTTTCAATTTGCATGACTTGTTTTCCTAAGTTTTTCTCCTGGCACTTAAAAAACTTTGAGATCTGCATGGCCTACTTTCACTGCCATTTCAGGAAGGATTCACGTCATCTACTTTGGAGGTGTCTGTATCTCAGCTAGTTCCCCTATGTTCTATAGTGAACAGAGAGAAACTGGTCACTTTTAGTACCCAATTTATGTAACTTATTTGAGACGTCTGTTTCAAAATGAGATGGTTTACTCACCTGGGAATGCCCATTTATCTCCACTGACTGCAAGGCAGAGAAGTCTGAACAATGAACTTAAATTTAGACACCTTCATTTGGCCAGATGAAACCCAGGCTTATAGTCCTTCCAGATACAATCTCTATTTCACATGCCCAATGGGCCTTTTGCTTTTAAATCCAGTATAATAGAACCTTGTTTCCTGACAAAGTTCCACTGTGCTACTCTCTGAGCCAGTCACTAGTAATTTGCTGGTAAACTCTGTAAAAGATAGCATTATTCCAACAGTGAAATGGTTTGCTTTCTCTTGTCTGTATGTTTTTGATTCTGCTATTACAGCATCATATAGCCGAACTTCTACTAAAATTTGGGTAGATCTAGAGCTAGCCATTTTCCCTCATTTTTTCAGTTCCCTAAGTTTGTATGGAAGTTGGTGTACTATTGATTGCACACCTTGGTTTGGGGTTTTCTTTGACACCCTTTTCAAAGGGCAACCCATTAGGTTTTATTCCCTTTTTAATTCATTTCGTTCTCTGAGCTATACTTCACTTAGGATAATTTCAGTATCTTCAGCTGTAAGAATGTTATCCTAAACCACATTCTCTTCTATACTTCACAGCTTTCTTACAGCTCCTCAATTTGAAAAATTTCTTGCAATCTTCTTGATGTAAAGTGTCAACAGTTTGGTTTTAGGTGAGGTCATTCTCTCTTATGTAGGTGCCCTTTATTTGGAAAGCCTTTCACATAATGTTTCTTCCACAAAATGTTAAAAACATATGAGCCTCTGAGTTTTAAACATTGGGTTGATGAGCAGAGTTAATAGCCAAAAGCAATAGCTTTGGATTTATTTCCATATTTCTAGCCTATTTTGGGTTTTGGACAGGTTTCTTTTGAACTCATTTATGCTAAAATAATTATGTAATTCCCAAAGTGACATTTGCTAATCCCTTTGCAGGACACAGATTATCTGCTATCCCTCAAAGGACTGACAGACTGTTACTAACAAGCATTTTAAATTTAAATTGCTGTTATGCTGCAATTAACAAACAGAACTAAGTCACTGATACAGAACAATCTCAGAAACCCAAGATGAGGTTGCTCAAGTACACCACAGCTCTCATTTTCTTAACAATTCTTCAACAACACTGGAGTCGAAAACCAGTTTTAAAACAAACAAATATTTAATTCCAGGCCTAGGAACAAAACAGAAAGGTTTTTCTTGCTTGATTCCCAATAGAAACACTATAGCCACTTATTGTTTAAAGTACTAATTCTTCAGAGATACATTAAAGACTCCATCAATATGTGAACCACTTGCACTGTATCCTTTGTAGCTTTGCTTAACATTTAGTTCCATACACAAAAAACAAGGGACAAAACTGTTCTTCATGCATGTTGATATTCTAAATTTGAGGTACATCAGAAATAAACCTGCCATTCTTCCAGTTTATTTCAATCTGGTCACACTAGGGAAAATATGCTCAGGTTTTAGCCTCCCAATAATTCTAACAAGAATCAAAGCTATCTCTCCAAATTAATTGTTAGCAAAAAAATTCACTATCCAAGGTCAAAAAAATATTGCTGACCGTATATGAAAACTTTTTAAGGAAGCTCATGAACAAAGACAGTAACCTTGATATTTTTCACTTACATGCTTTGATAAATCCCTTTTGGAAGATCAGACACTCAGTATTTACAATTACATTATCTGCACAGATATAGTAAGCAAACTGGATTGATTTCAGCCAAGTTGTATGGAGCAAATGATCTAATAGCTTTTTTCCACACATTGTATTTCAAGCTTAATTTATCTACATTAATTCTGGTGCTACCTTTCTTGACTATAAAGTGACAACAATGGAAGGAAGGGACTATAATCTTTTCTTCCTGAGTAAGTTCCTACCATGACGTTTACTAGAGACAACCCTCAGATTTTCTGGAAAGAAATCTCAGCTTCCCTGTAGAGACATTCCACAGTACAGACCCAGAAGGTACATAATCCTTGCATGCAGAAGTAAATCTGATAGAATGACCATGATAACCTATTCACACCACTATAGTTTCAGTGGCTTTAACTACCATCACTAATAATCTCTAATATTTTGATTTATACATATAACTTCTCAGGCTTATTCCAACCTGAGCTTAGACAGAACTTGGTTATTAATACAGTGATAGTTCATCTGTCACACACAATTTTGAAACAAGATAATTAAATCCTATAAGTAAGGGTGCTGGGTATGCTGGGATTCCAGGTGGACTTTGAGAGCTGTCTCAAACTTGTCTCTTTTTTAACCTAGGAATTTTTTTCCCCCCCATATCTCAATACCACTTGTGCAAGACCACAGTGCTTCCCCACCTGAAAAAGTTGTTTGGAAAACATTCACAAATCTTAGTGAATGTAAACACATTTTACTTTAATGACACTGGTTATATGTGCATTTAGATGGAAAACAAGGCGAAAGAGGCACATCCAAAATCAACCATGTTTGCAGACAGATAACTATGGAAATGATGAGACAGAAGAAAAGGATGTGAGCCCTACTACACCCATTAGCCAAACCCTTGGTAAATTACAAGCATCAAAATAAAGCTGGCATTGGAAGCTGTAACTGCCCACTTATCCACCGGCAGTCATGAAAAAAGAGTATATGCAGTACTTCCCATTCTGCAATTCCTTCTTGAGAAATTAAGGAAGGTGATTTTGCTTCCAAATCTTGCAAAAATTCACAGTATATACAAAAGTATTCTATACAAAAAGACCATCACACTCTCTTTATTTCCCAAGAACAGACCCTTGCATGTGGCTACACAGTCTGCTAAGTACCTTCTAAAAAGTAAACTTACGGTCCCAGCACTGCTGAGAAGGCAGCACATTCAAAAAGCAGTAAAGTTCACATTTATCTAAGTAATGCAACGGCACAGTGAGCAAAAAATGTAAAAGACTTTTGCTGGAGAGCAATCTCTCTTCTAATTTAACACTGAAAAATCTGAAGAACCTGAAGACTATGCAGCGTTACATTAACCGATGCCACTTGATCTCAAAAACAGCTCATAACCTGTTATGATGGCTGGTTATGATTTGGTCATGCATTTTTCATCTTCAATACTTAATTTAGACTTCGTGAGTTAATACATGATGTTCTGTTCTCTAGTTTCCAAGAGAATTTCTTTATATCTCTTTATAATTTAGTTGCTTCATATGCTGCAGAAAATTCAACAGGATGGAAAAACCATTATGAATATTTCCAGGCTACAATGCAATGTGCCTAATGAGAAACTTAAATTTCATTTTCCCAAAAAGCAACATATGCAGTAGTAGAAGTCCTTGTCAGCCTTTAACTATAATTGTATTCTTCTCGCTTCTAAGAGTATCTAATTAGTCATTACTCACACTGACAGAACACATACCCTATCCTTCAGAATCAAATATGACACAGCAAAATATTTTAGGCATGTGTTGTTAACTATGTGTTTTCGAATATTCCAGGAACACAGCCATCTGAGACCAATAGATTCTGGTGTCATTTGAAATTGTCTGGCAAGATGGAAAGGTTTAGAATGAATCTTTTTATTACTTCACATCAAGATCAGAAAATAAAAATCTACAGCAATGTTGAGCTCAGACTATTGACAATTAGAAATAGGATTTCTACCCATTATTTCTTTTCTTTAGATAGCAAATAGAGTAATGAAGGAATTAGCATGAATGTTTATGTCTGGCATCTAGCGGAATGTAGTAATTTGTAGAGTGCAGGAAAGTGAAGATTGGCTGATGGGTTTAATTTGGACTTGTTTTTACACTTAAAGTAAATTTAGCTAAATTGTTTGGATACAAAAATCTAAATGTTTCATTTTCCAAGTGTTTAGTTTTTTCAGAACCTCTTACAGAAACACTCACACATTGTATCATTTCCTTAAAAGATGCAATTCTAATGAATAAACTATTCGTGTGTTAGTAAACTTAGTTTTGAAGCAGTATGATTTATAGCCCAGGACTGTGAAGTTTGGAAAAACTTTGATATGTGACAGAAATTAAGTTTACAATAAAAAGTGGCCAAGAAATTCTTTGCTATGGTATATAAATCATACTACTGCACTTACAATAGTGTTGCCAGTACTGTCCAGTCTCACAGAATACCAGTACCATTGTTGGAGCAATTCCAGAGAAGGGCGACAAAAATGACCAGAGGGCTGGAGCACCTCTCCAATGAAGACAGGCTGAGAGGTTGTTCAGCCTGGAGAAGAGAAGACTTTGGGGAGATCTCATGCCTTCCAGTACCTGGAGAGGGCCTACAGAAAAGCTGGAGAGAAATTTTTACAAGGGCATGTAAACTTTTCCAAGGACTGGACAAGGGTTAATGGCTTTAAACAAAAAGATCAGAGCAGGTATGAGGAAGAAGTCAGATTGTGAGGAGGGTGAGACACTGGAACAAGTTGCCCAGGGAAGTTGTGAATGCCTGGAAGTTTCAAGGCCAGGTTGGATGCAATTTTGAGCAGCCTGGTCTAGTGAAAGGTGTCCCTGACCATAGCAGGCTGGAACTAGAAGTTCTTTAAGGTCCCTTAAAATCCAAACCATTCTACGATTGTATATACACTTGGATCTTTTCTACAACTGTATTAGGCACAAGAGAGGTAACAATCTTTGTAAAACAAAGATTGAAAAAAAAATTCGGAAAACACGCAAGTCCTTGCAGTTTTGTGGTCAAAAAAGACTGTCTTAGTCCCAAAGTTTTCCCTTAATTTTCAACAGATTTCTACCAAAATCCTGTGACAGGCATTTATAATAAACTTTCACTTCCTTTAGACTGCCCAATTAGTACAATTTGCTAACAGCCTAAGCCCAAAGTATTCCTGGCAGATCTCACTCCCTTCACACTGTTTGACTAGCACAAAGAAGGTATCTGGAGATCTAGTTTCCCTAGAGGCTTATGCAAAACTCTAAGAAGAAGGGAAGTGTAATTCATGCTGATATGCTTTTGGCCACTGGTCTAACGCAATGTGAGCATTTTAGATGTTCTACCATATCCTTTTGAATATAGTACCTAAAGCCACAGGCATTCATCAAGGTGTAGGAATATGGATATATACATATATATATGGATATATACAATCTTATATACTCTGACTTATACTTTGTTATTTTCTTGTGAATTCATACCACTTGCTTTGCTTTTTGTCTGCTATTTAACATCTATTTTTCAAAGATTTGCATGTCGTAATCTCATGCTTTCATTACCATGTGATAATTGTCAGCTGAAGCCCATTATTTTAGACACAGAGCCAGGATTCCTTTTTTTCTGCCACGTGCACCACCTTAAATTTAACTGTACTGATTTTCATTCTATTTGCCATACACTCAATTCGATAAAGTCCTCTGGCAAATATTCATTGTTGGTGCTACCTTACCTACCTAGAGTAAGTTAGTAAGACAACACCAAATCGACACATATCACTGCTTACTGGGGTTTTCTTCCATATTATTTATGAATATATTGAAAAGCCTATGTTCAATAAGGATATTGCAAACTTCATGGGAAACCATTCTTCACTGAGCAAAGTATCATACATTTTAATCAAGTATTTATCCTTGCAAACTTAAACAAAATAACTATTCATTTTCCTTTATAACCTCTGGTGAAGTTAGCATCCTTTATAAATTCTGGCCAAATGTATTAATTAACAGGATTCACATAGCAACCAATTCTCTCAAAGCAGCACCATATATCCAAAATGAAAAATTTCCTTTTACAACAGCCATGTTTGCTTGTCCAAAAGCATACAATATTTACCCATTCATTCATTATTTCTATTATCCACTCAATAATCAATAATGAAAAGGAAAAATCACGACTTCAAATGCATTCAGATGGTAGTAGGAATTTTTATTTTGCAGTGATCAATTACATAAAATGATGCAGGCGCTTGAATGTTTTCCTTAGAATAACAGAAACACCAAAGTTATATCAGAAAGTGTTTTATTTTCACACAAAATTACTTCAGTCTGTATTTCTGTCTAAAGATTATGTTATACACTTCTAACAACTGCATAAATGGTCTGCATTAATGAACAGGTATTTCAGTCATTTATAGGACTGCTAATATTTTAACCTATGAAATCATTATGTAAATTAAACTAATTTCCACCACAAACATTCAACTTCAAACAGCTGCAAAAATCACAATTTTTCCTTTTCTAAAGAAATCTGCATACTGTTGTGCTTTGTATCACAATTATACAGCACCAGTACTGTCCTTCACTGGAACAAGAGAGACCTTGAAGCCATGGTCCATATTTTAGGTACTTGCTGCGACGCTCACCTTACCATCTGTTCACATTAATCTCTCTAACTAATCCGCTCAAAAGCATGCCAAATATAATCAGATTTACAGTAAAATACATTTGTAATTAGAGGCAGAAAGGAGCACTTGATCACTAACAGGAGTGAAGTTCTATGTACATCTTTAGTCAGTCACCTTTCAACTTGCATTACCATAATTGACAGTTTTTCTTCTTTTGAAAACACCTACTTCACGAAGTGGACAAGATAATCTGGCTACTGTCTTAGCTCTGTTGCTTTTATGACCAAGTGAGTCTACAGACAAGGAGCATGACTTGGCCTCTCCATTTCCTTCTCCTTATCACCCACTACAGCAGACTAGCAAAACAACCTACATCTTTGGAAAGAACATTAAAATGCTACTAGTTAATAAATACTGTTGAAAACAACATACAGTGTGTCACAGATTCTCAACACCAAAAAGATCATAGAATCATAGAATAGTTTGAGCTGGAAGGGACCTAAAGGTCTTCAGTCCAATCCCCCTGTAATGAGCAGGGACATCTTCAGCCACATCAGGTTGCTCAAAACCCCACCCAAACTGACCTCGAATGCTTCCAGGGATGAGGCACAGATCACCTCTCTGGTCAACATGTGCAAGTGTTTCATCAGCCTCATTTTAAAAAAACTTCGTCCCTGTATCTAATCTAAATCAACCCTCCTTGAGTTAAAAAACCATTACACCTTGCCCTATTGTAACATGCCCTGCTAAAAAGTTCTCCTCTTTAAAGATCCCCTTTAGGAGGGTTGAAAGGTTGCAATAAGGTCTCCCTGGAGCCTCCTTCACGCTGAGTGACCCCAACTCATTCAGACTGTCTTCACAGGAGAGGTGCTCCAGCTGTCTGATCATCTTTGTGGCCCTCCTCAGGACTCACTCCAACAATTACATGTCCATCTTACACTGGGTGCACCAGAGCTGGATGCAGCACTTAGGTGAGGTCTCACCAGAGCAGAACAGAGCGACAAAATCACCTCCCTTAACCTGCTGGTCATGCTTCTGATGCAGATCAGGAATGAAGACTAAGCAAGACAAATGGATTTGAGCAGCAGGAAAGAGAAGAAGCCAGAAAAAAACGGGGCTACTCCCAGTCCTTTAGAAGCTACAGCTTCTCTTGTACCCTGAACACCTTTAAATTATCCTTCCTAGCTCTCTCTTTCCTGTCCGAAATGCACTCTGTAATGATTATGAAACTGAAATTTCTGTCAAAAGTCTTGACTCACTTCTAATTATACAAATTTAGAGGTTATAAAAATTGTGGTTACAGATGATAAAATTAGCAGAAATAGAAAATTCAATATAGAGAAGTTGGAAGATAAGCAGGAACCAAAAGGCTCAGTGATAGAAGGTTCATTCTTCATGTAATAGTTATCAAAGTTTTAGTCTATTATCTGTTTTAAAAAAACCCAACAAACTGACAAAGTACTTTTTCACTGAAGACTAAGACATATGGTAGAAAAATATGACTAAGCAGAGACCCATATAAAGGCACAAACGTGTTAAACATCAGCTGTATTTGGCACAGCTATAGATTTCAGCACCTTGCACCTAGCCAGGTGGATGAACACAAGCAGGTGCAGATTAGAAAGCAAGACAATATAATACTGAAGTCACATTTAGAGATCATACAAGTACAAGTAAGTATCAGTATCTCTGACTTTAGAAGAAAAAATGGGTTTCTGTGTTTACTAAAGTTTCTGATACTTGTTATATTTGATTCTGATGAATTCTAAAACTTCGTATCACTTTAATTTTCTAATTACAAGACAACATGCGTCCTGATAGAAAATTAAGCAACCATGAACACAGCATTTACATTCATCTATTTCTCCTTCTTAATTAGCAATACTAGTTTATACTACGATGAACAGGTTTAAAAATTTTGTTTTTTAAAATAGAAAGTCTTAGATTTCATTACATAGCCATACAGCCATGTCAGAAATTATGATCTCACCCCCTGACATATTTGCAGCAGGTTTTAAAGGCACCATACTATCCTGAACAATGTTCTTTAACCCATGTTAATGAAATGAATGTTGCATAACATATTTCTAAACTAGGCCTATACCTATTTCAGAGACATCAAATAGGTCCAATAGGTCAATAGACAAGGCCACATTGAAATACCATCTTCCACATCATCTATCTTCATCCGTTTGGCCAGCAAATTTAAATGCAATTCGGAAGAACAATGACTTAAAATATTTCATTTAGAAACAGTACTCACTCCAAACCATTTTAGAAAGTAATCTATTTAACAAAATAAAGGTCAAGTGCCAATTAGTATTACATGTGATTTATAATGTTACATTTTAAGACAAGAGAGTAAGATAGACCTGATGTATTTGTGATAGCTTTTCTCAATGTATCAAATTGCATGAATAGAAGGATAATGATAATGAACAGGACCAGGCTCCAAAAGGGTTACTGTGGAAAACTCTAAACAATGGCAAATCTGTCTCTGCCCAGAGAGCTTGCAATGCAAATAATGTTATTCTTGCAAATGAAATATAGAAAGGAACAGAAACAAACAAACAAGCAGAAGTATTCAGATTGATAAGAAGCACTCTCAATTAAACGGGCTTTAAATATCCTGTGCTAGTTTCCTGAAATGCTGAGCTCAAATTGATGCAATGTAGCGTCAGTGAAGGTATTTCACCCCTGAACCTACTGAACAGACTACAGTGAATCAAGTATTTGTTTGAACTGTGTCCCAAACTATGTCCAAGAGTACATGTGGTTGACAGCTGTACTCTTAAAGCCCACCAAGCAGGAGAGAAGTGATTAACCACAGTTATCAACTCAGAATTGTCACTGTCTCTTTTAAATATCCTGCTCCAAACTAATGAGAGGAGTTACTTGAAGCACTACCGCAGTACCATTTGCTGCTGTGAAGGGACGACAATTAGCTCGTAAATTGTTTCAATTTGTTTGATTAGCCTCTAAAAAACCAGGTCATCTGAAATATTTCTTCCCTGTTTTGATACCTAAACTACTTTTTTCTTGGGATCGCTACAGACAGCATGAACAGTGACACCTTAGTTTTAAGAGTCAGCTTTTACAGTGTCTGCTATTCAGACTAGAATCTTCCCTGATGAGCATCTATTAAAAGCTGGTTTTTTTCTTTAAGTTTCCAATTAAAATTGCTCAACTACTATTGGAAACCAGGTAGAGGTAGAATATATTATTCTGCCAATACTATGATGTTCTTACAGTGATTTCACTGAGAAATTTAAATGACCCTTTCTTTTGAACCAGATCTTCAAATCTGTCTGGAGATTAAATTACTATAATTTTTTAATGTCTTCTGAGCTCAAAAATCCCTATTTAAATCTTGATCTTGCAAAGTAACAAACCCTTGCAGACTGCTTTTTGCTTATACTCTGTTGAGGTCACCTACTTTACCCTATGACAACCTTGTTTATACTGAGCACTTTCAATCCCCACATAGAGACAGCATGTTTCATCTACTCCCAAAGGAAAACTGGGCATGTTTACCAGCTTTATTGACTCTCCAAATTAAACTAATCATGCCAGAAAACAGTCTTTGATTCAATATTTTCTACAAATAATACACTGAAGACTATGTGTATCATGCTAGGTTATTAGTATCATGATCCAGGGCTATCAAGCATTTAATCTTCTTTGTCCAGTTGCTCACCATGCCTGGTATTTGATGATGCAGAGGTTCAGCATGAGAACCAAAATCAAGCAGAACATCTCTCCTGTACTTTCAGTAGCTCTACCTAAGGCACCTAGGAAAGTCAAAGAAAATAACAGTAGCTTGTCTTGCTGGGAGCTGGAAACAGAAGTAGACCAGATAATAACCTGGGGTAAAGGTGAGAAGACAACAGAAAAACAGGAGGAAAAGACACATATAAAACTGCCTTCACAAGTCTACACACTCCTTTTCAGAACACAACTTTGGTTTGCCAAGTATGAAAACTAGTCCTATGGCACCAATTACTAGCAAAACCCACTAGCAAAGCTAATGCCTCATCTCTCCATGCTGTTGCTTATATAGCCCAGCATTAGCTTGCAATTACTAAATAGCCTGATATTCTTTCAACACAATAACAGACAGCAACTAAAACACAGACTAGTATTTGCATGTACTTCTTATTTTTCCATATTTCTTTCCTAAACAACAACTTTTTTTGGTGAGAAAAGACAACTTATTTGGTTTCAATGGTTATTTTGTTCTCAATATTTAACTGCCTGTAAAGAAACAAAGATGTTGCAGTACCTTCTTATTATTTCAAACACTAATGTCAGTTTGATTAGCCTGTTTGTTTAGACAACTATAGGACGAACATAATTCTTTCAGAAGAATGTATTGCTCCTGTGTGTCTTAAATAATGAGTGTTGTTATTTTGAGTCTCTCTCGTAACCATATTTAGTTCATTTTAATCTTAGATACCACCCCGATTTGCTGCAATGTCAGTTTCTGGATCATCTTTCTTTCTTCCCCAGACCAATCTGAAGCTTATGTCTTTTCATAATATCTTACATCACTCCAACAATTTGGAAGTCCATGCTTATTGAAAAATGCACTGCCCCACTAGTTTCATTTTGAGTAAGTTTTCCCACATCTCTAACCACTTCCCTTTACGTTCATTCCTAGGCTATTTTAGGACCTACATTCTTAGGATGTATCTGTATAGGATGATAGCACGTCAAGACTAATCCAGAGCCATAATACTAAATACACACATCACCGGTAAAGAATTTTACTATCTTGAAAAGATCACACTATCACACTTTCTTGCTTGCAGCTTTGATTGATGGGAGGTTGCTTCCTGTTACAAGGAAAACAGTAATCAGATCTCAGAGTAGGAACAACCACTGCTCCTATCAGAGGCACTTCATTTGGTGGTGTTCCAGAAATCTGAGATGAAAATTAATTTATGTTGGTCATCACACTGTGATGGTGTGATCAAATCAGGGCATTCCAGTGCTTCCACTGTTAGAAGAACAAATTATTGAAATATACTATATCACAGTACAGTCATCGAAAAGAAAACGCATTGCTCCCAGAGCCTAGAGAGTCTTCATCACTGGAAATTTTTAAGGACAGGTTAAACCATTCCTGACAGTGCGTTAATTCTACTTGGAGAAACATCTGAGGGACACGTAGGTGAGAGGCTATCATAGTAGACAGGAAGTCAAAATCCAGCATGCAGTATTAATGTGTATGTGTGCACATGTGTGTCTGCATGACTAACATAAGTCCAGAAACATCCAAGGAACAAAGAGTTTTGATCCCCTTGCTCATCACACTGGACACAAAGCTGCAGATTGCTTGTCCTTCCTTCTGCATGCAGCAATCTTGCACTGAACACCCAATGGACAGTTTCACTGCTCAGAAAAAGGATTCTTTGACTCAAAGTGGTGCTTAGAGAACTGGGGTGAACTACACAAAGCCACTTTGGCTAAAGTAGAGTTTGCCTCCAAGGCAACTGTACAAATCAATACCCTGCTATGCTGAAGCAGAAATTACCTAATCCTCCAGCTACATATTATCACAGATTCAATGATCTTTGCAAAATAAAGTTATATCATCCAGTGATAATGATCTCCACATGAAGCAAACTTGCTCAACATTTCAAGTAATTAATCAATTTTCTGTAATTTCCTGCTACTCTCTTTCCCAAGTCTCTGCCTTTCTTACAATAAGGTAATTTTTAAATTTAATGTCAGTGCGGAGGTTCCAATTTTGATTTCCTTTAGTGTTCCTCATTGTTCAATACCAGTGAGTGTTATATCTTACATTTTTAAAGCTTTTTGCTTGTTTGTTTTTAGAACTGGAGATTGGCTCACAGAAAGGAAAAAAACTGCAACAAGATGAATTCAGTTATACAACACAGTGTAATTATAGTTAGCCAGTTTCACATATTAGTACTCATTCCTGATGCTGGTCTGATTCAAACATTTTGTTTGAGTGGTTGTAACTTCAGGACTTAGAGACATTTCTAATAATTGCAGATGATGTCTTGCCTTGCAGCTATTCGGATGAAATTCTATTGCGATCATGCCATGGCATTCAATTCACTAAGTCAGCTAGAGTACTTCACAACCTTCCCCATTTAAGTTGCTGAAACAGTGTTGTGTCTTCTGCAAAATTTGCTACTTCTCCATTCATCTTCCATTTTCTGGCTAATAATAGCACATTAAGTGCTAACACAAGGCCTAGCAAAGAACTGAAGTACACTGCACTACTAATATAAAACTTGAAAACATACATACTTACTGCCTACTTTATGTCAGACACTGTCCATTTGAGAAACCTTGCTTCTCCTTCAACATCTTTTGTTTTTCCCAGGCTTTTCTACAGAAAAGCTGGGCAAATACTAAAGGAAAGTAACATACTTCCTTTGGCTAAATTTCCTTATCTCCTTTCCAGTTCATTTTGGAACAGTTTCAATGTTTTCTTTCTGATATTTTTTCACCTACTATATCAGTAAATTTAAGAAATACTATTGACAGCTTAATTATTACAGAACAGCTTGATTTTTCTTGGAATAGCTGTTAAGATAAGCCTTTCTCACCATTCAAGCCTGCGTACAGCAAAAACTTCTCCTGCTTAGACTGATTCCTACAATGCTAAGGTAAAGCATGCATGTCTAAAACTGGGAAAAAAGATCAAGAGAAGACCTGAAGTTTTGGAATCTACCTATAGTTCCAGAATTTAACGAGAGAGTGAATATTTTTAAGAATGCTGTGTAAACTATCGAAATGTAAATTTAACCATCCCCAGGACAAGAACTAATCTCATCACGGGTTTATATAAGCAGTATTATTCATTGCTAACATATTCTGTATTAGCACTCTCAAGTACTATTTTAATTTTTCATAGCTGAAAACAGAATTTGATAAATATCATCGTATGTGCTGCTGCCTATACGTGGTTGCCCTGTAGGCCAGATTAATGCCAGTAAGGTCAAAAGCCACAGAGTTGTTATAGCTGCGAGGATTTAAGGAAGATAAATCAAGATTTGGAAGAAGTACTACTGTCTTTCATTGAATGAAATCATACAGTTGGACTGCCTGCAATTAAGATCTTGTATTGTGCCTGTATTCCCAAAAACATGTGGGTTTTTTTTCTGAATTGACAAAAATCACTACCACTCTCTAAGTCTTGCCTCACTGATTTCAAAAAAAGATCAAAACAAGGGAGCACAGTTCTGGAGAAGAGCTTAGTTTTGGAAATTTTGACAAACTAGTGGCACACACCTGAATGTGTTTCCTGGCTGTTGCTTAGAGGGAATGAAAAATACTTCCTTATTAAACAAAAATTGAAAATTAGGAAGAACTGCTCCCTTCGTTGCTTTTTTTAAAAATCATGGTGGGAGTAGAAAATCTTTCACCACTTCATCACAAAGATTTATCAAATAATTATTTTTTAAAATATCATTGGTATGCCTGGCATTTTTTTGGCCGAAAAACACCTATGAACTGCCAGCCTAATAACAGACAGTGTTCATAGTGACGGAAAGAATACAAAGGCATGTCAACTCACATGCACAAATGGACCTAGAATTTATACCTATGTGTGACAATTTAGTAATTTCTTTATGTGAATCAGAAAATTTACAGAAAAGATTTAAAAGTACGAAACAAAAATGCCTTGCAGATAGACTGAGAAAGGCACGTACAACTGAGTAGGAGGGAAGATATGGAACATTAGGACTAATAAATAAATTCTAAAACTGAGAATGAACACCTAGAAATTACGGCATTCAGAAGAGCTAATACAGAGGGCTGCTTGTTTTTGCTAAAAAAAAAGTTACAAACAAAATGGAAACTATGTAACTGAAATAAAGAAACTGGTATGAAGTATCTCGCAGGCAGAGAAGAAAAAAAGGAAAATCAGTTAAAATTTGAGGCAATGTTTTTCAGACACAATATACTCATGGCACTTTATCATTCAGTATGATTTACCGTTTCAAAAGTTTCACTTATAATACAATGATTTTGTAAGTTCATGTATTTTGAATCCCTGTGGGTTTTCTTACTATATCCAAGTGTGTACTTAAACATAAAAAACATAATGGGTGCTTAGCTCTAGCACCAACCAAACAGATGAGTAAAACCTAACACAACTATTTTACAGACCTGGTTACTGTAAGCAGTCATGTCCCTTTATAGCATGTAGAGTAGGAATGGGCTCTAGTGACATACAAAAGAAACTCTTACTTTGATTACGCCAGTATTAATTATACAATACAATAGCTCCTCTGAGATGAATAGAATCGCTGTAGCTTGTGAAATATGTGGATATCTTTTACTACTGAGAAGCACTGCAGAAGTGCAATAATTAAATTAGCAAATTAGAAGGTTTGCCAAGCACAGAGCAGGATCTAGGTTTATGGTTAAGAGTGAATGAAACGGTAAGATTCAAAAGTAATTTCAGTTTTTAAACTGAGACCTTCTGTCATATACGGCCAAAAGCATCCTACTTTTGAGAATTTAGTCCCAAACTGAGCAAGTCATAATATTGCAGTTTCTTCTGTTGTTGTAAAAGCGTAAGAACAACGTAATTACTACTTGCCAACTATCCCTATTTTTTTACTGTTTCTATCTTATTACAGACAGATCTTCTTTCATATTGTTGTCAAAAGCTATAATCACTTCTTTGTAACTATAAAATTAATGTAACTTGTTTTAAAATAATGTGATCCAAGATCACTGTACATTAATAATATTGAAAGTAAAGTTGTTCTTGAAAATAATGTGTTTGATCCCAATGTTTTTTTGCGTAATTTCTTTTTGCAGTTAAACATTTGTTTTGGCCATATGTGTGTTGTTTTTAACTTCTTTGTTTCATCTCCTGCTTTCATGAATGATTAAATGTAGCAGTGGTGAACCATATTCAGTGTTGCATTTAAGACTTCAGTAAATCAATACATTTCAACTTTTATTCATGTAATATAAAAGAACAAGATGCAAAGTGGTAACAGTTTTTTTAATTTTGTTGTGGTTGTTGTTCTTTGGTTTTTACCAAAATCAAATCAGAATAAAAATAAAGAAAATCCCTAAGAACTAAGAAATATGCTTTTTGGCAACATGTGTCATAATCTTCCCTAATTTTGGGAAATGTTCTCATCCCCTGTCTATGAATATAGAGCAAATATAGCACTCACATTGCAAGTAACATCTTTGTTATGTAACGGTGTGACATTTTAAATAAAAGCGAAAATATGCACAGCAAGGTAAATATGCAGTGGAAACACTGCATGAAACAAAAGCAGAATCTATTCACTACTGAATGGAGGGACGTGTGATGATCAGGCATTTCTAAAAATAACTTGTTGATTCATATTATAGAGCTCACTTAAGATTGTACATGAGAAAAATTAAGCTGATGAAAGTAATTTGATGACAACATATATACTGTTACCTTTCAGAAGTACAGTGCCATTGTCATAGTTACATTTATATTTTATATTATGATTTAATTTCACCATTACAACATACCTTTGCAGAGAGAAAATGGTGACATCAGCTGTTAAATCAGCACCCATTTAGTAGACATCCTTTGCAAGAAAAAATTTTTACATCCGCAAAAGGAGTTATTTCTTAAGCAGCACTTCTTGCATACAGAGTTCTACTCACCAGGGAGCAAATGAGTGCACTTTTCCATTTTAATTACAAGTAAAGGAACTTAATTCTTGCCTGTGTATCCAATATGCTGTTTAATTGTTTATTACGATAAATTGGACAAAAAATACTGTCTTTCAAGTAAAATTTTATTATGGCAATCAATTCTCCCATGAAAAAAAGAAGACATACAGTTTCAAAACTATAACTTCTGCAGGTCATCCTAGAAAATTCCATATTGGCTTCTGACTTTAAGAGACAGTACTTCATTTCACAAATTAAGAGCAAGCAACTGCAGAAGAAATACAGCCTTTATCTTACCAGGCTACAGAACACAGAAATCCACTAGGAATGATTAAAAAGAAAGATCTGAATTAATGTACAGGTTATTTTTCCATCTCAAAATGCTTCCCTATTTCAAACCACTACAGGATACCTACTACAAAAGCATCAATGAAAGTAATAAACAAGGGATCAGCTAGTACTGGTTTTGAATAATCTTCAAACACTGACCTAATAGAAAAGCATGAAGTCAAATCTGTGTGAAGGGTTTGATATTTTGAAACAGACAAGATTAAGTGTCATGTTGTTATCTACCTACATGGAGATGAGGGACGTAAATATATGGAGGCTATTCCAGTTTGCTGCTCATTATCATTCTTGAATGACAAAGTTTTATTTCAGATAGCAAAAAGGTGCAAAGGAAAAGGCTGCCTACCACCCTGGAGGCATTTTCATAGTGCATTGCCCTCTTCTACCAACTTCAATGACTTTGGGCAATAGTTACTGAAAATTATATCCTTCTTATCCAAACTACCACAAAGGCAGCTTAAGGTGTTTCCCCTCTTACAAGGGCATTTCTTACTTTGATATCTACGGGATTAGCATGGCCATTTCTGTATTTCAGTATCTCTGCAAAACACATGCTGCATATAAAAAGTCATATGAAATATTCAACAACAACAAGCTCTGATGTTTCAGTCTGAATTATTTTATGAACACGTTTTAAGTAACAGGTACTAAATTTTGTTATTAGCATTACTTTAGAAATGTAGACTAAAACTAAGTAACATACTGCAGAAAAAACCTAACAAGTTATTGAATCCAGTGGGAGCAGATAAACACAGAAACTTCCTGTGCCTTCTTCAGTTTTCCAATAAATGAAAAACCCCACAGTTCACGTGACAAAGGAGGTGGCTAAACGCAGATTCAGCTGTAAGGCAGAAATCTGGGTACGACTGAGCTGAAGACAAGAAGTGGAAAGCAACTCTTCAACAACATTTTTAATTGGAACTATCTCCTTTTAACAAGTAAAAACCAGTAATTTCTGGTTATTATATAAATGCATACTTTTAATTTTCTCCCCACGATTTTTTGAAAGAATACAAAGTCAGCTGCTTCCTTGTGAGGAGATAAAGACAGTTTTTGTTTTTTCAGACTTCAGCTAAATTTGAGATTAGCATTAATCCCCAGAAACTGGAATGATGCTTCTATACTGCTAACACTGTTAATTGTCCTGTAACTTCCATGATATTTAGGAAAACAGAAGTGCAACAATGCATCCCATTGTTACTCTCATATGTTAATTGTAAGACCTTTGGTTCGCATCAAATGAAGAGTGGGAAGGATTTCACTGCATGTTAAAATGTATTAAGAAGGAATATACAAAGAATAAAGAACTATTTCAAGTGAAAGACAGTAGTAACTGCAAAGCAAAAAAATATAAAAATATAAACACACTGTATGTTTGTATGTATGTATAATATTCAATTCATCATCAATAAATTCTGTCTAAAATGTTAGTGTCTGATCTTGCAATAAAATATGCTGAAACAATCTCCTAATTAAAGCACTGGGTACACAAAGTTATAAAAAATATTATATGGTGCAACAGCTTGTAATAATGAAAAGGTTTTGCCTGAAGTGTTCTTACTAACTGTGTATTTTCCAGCAGAAAACTAAGAGGCAACTTCTTGAATTCTAAATCTCACCAGGATAAGTCAAGAAAAAGATCTCATATTTTGAATAAGTAAAAATGAAAAGATTAAAAGCACTTTTCAATAAAGTAAACTTTGACTAAAAAAAGTAAAAAAAAAAAGCTTAAAAACTGCATTGGAAATGTTGACTATAAAATTACTTACTCTTTAATTTAAGGAATATCAAACAAAAATTCCAAGTGAAATCAGAGACCCAGATTCACTAGAGGGAGAATTTCTTCCCTGGAGCAAACAGAAAAAAAACATAGCTTACAGAAGAAGAGCATGTAGAAATAAGCTCTATTTATTTCACTGGGCAAGTCCATATCCATCCTCAGGAACCAAAGACTCAAAATGAAATAATGTTTTAAAATCTTAAAGATAAATACAAATTCTTACAGCTTAAAACATTGAGGAAGTATGTCAGTCTGAAATGTTTCTATTTTATTTGCTGAACAAAATATTTCAATAACTTTTTAAATTAAAACTGTAAAGTAATAGCAAAAATCAACTTCAAGGTCCTATACCCAGACAACACTTATTCTGGCTATTGACTAAAAAAAAAAAACAATTCTTAAATTATCACAGCATCTTAAGCATTCAGTTGGTGTAGGGAAGCATGCACTCTTGACATCTGTTTTCTAAGGTCACCATCTAAACAGGATCACATAAAAAACATTTGCTTCTTACAAAGACTAGTTTACATAGAGGTGAATCACTTACGTATGATGTTTTATAAGACCTAATGTAGCACTGCTGGCACTCCAAAACCTCATATCAAAAAAACCCTAAAACATGCCTCATAAGATGGTCAATGCCCTCTCTGGAGACAGAAAAATTACTTACATTTAGGTTCAAAATTTTTGACCACTGTTACACATCCATCAGAATGCTTTTCCAAATTTAGACAGAAGGAAAGCCAGTGAATTATAGGCCAAAATTTCTGTAAATCAGAATTTTAAGTCCAAATGTCTGAATCTGAATTTTAGTATCCAAATGTCAGCTTTTCTATATTTACACTCTCTTTCTATTTGAAGATATATTTTTCCAGAATCTAATTATGTTTTTGGCAGAAACATTGCCCAGAGCATTCTGGAGTTCTGCAGATTTTTAACACCAGAACTCCTGGCAAAATCCCTATATAGCAGATAAAACTTCAGTGGAAAAAGCAAGATGGAAAAAAAGCAGTAAAAATCGAAATTCTCTCCTCAACTCTTACATAACCAATGTTCTTCGAGCTTACTTTCTCCTATTTGGCCAAAAAGGAAAGACTGTAACATGGCTCAAAAGTACCATTTCAGAATGGAGCACTTTTCATTGCAAGCAGTCTGAAGCGTCTGCAGTCAATTGTTTTGAATATTTTTTTCATAAAATAAGATCTTTCAAGAGAAGAAATACATTTTTAAAAAATCATTAGTTTTTTTTTTTTAGTATTTCATTATTCATGTATGTAAATTCTGTGCGACTGAAACTTTAGTTATAACCTCCTTTCCCCCAAGCTAAACTCCAACACATGGAATTCTAACAAACATTATAGAAAATTAAACACTAGAGGCAAGAAAGATAAAATTTTATGTTAAACTGTAAAGAAAGGCGAAGAATTTGTTGAAGAACATATGAAAAATGTTTAAAATATTGACTGTCTTAATCATCTCCTTCGTGCAAAAAAAACCCCATATTATGAATCACTAGCATGGAGAATGAGTGAACTACTTCTGATTTCTTCCAAATAATCTTCTCATAATATCATCCCACAAAAAGAGAAAATTACTTAGTATTCATGAGAAAAGAACATCATTAACACCATACATTATAATTTCACAAAAGAATTCTACAAAATCGATTAAGTTCTTCAATAATACTACAAAGTATTCTCATGACATATATCCTTAATTTCTGCAAATTGTTTTGTAAGGACTATGGAACATCATTCCAGAGAAAACGTAATTTTTAAACAGAATCAGAGGTCTCCAGATTTGTCCTTATGCTGCACAGTAGGTGCATCTTTACCGCCAGTATTCTTGACAGATGCTTTCAGGTCTCTTCTAATGCACCATCGAAGTCTGAAGATCCTCAACTTCCTTAAACAATATAAACCAGGGCTTTTACTCTACTGTTAAAAGTGGTTGTCTCATGTGTTGTTGTTTTTTCCAGCTAATATCCAACCCAAAGATCCCTCACTCTTCCCTAAATATATGTTTGAAAACCAAGTCAGAAATCCCCAACTGGGATCATTACGCTTGGGTTTACTGATTATAAATGGGTGGATTGTTAATTTTACAGCTGATTCTAGTTCTCACTGCAAATTATCTTAGATTGTAAATCCAAGGTTCATTATGAGATTCTCTTAAATTTAACCCCACAATATTCAAGGAAAATATAAAAAAAATTTCAAGTTGTAATTTTCACTGAGTGCATATACACATCTAATATATGTACGTCTAATAAAACAGTAACTAGCAAAATCACAAAATTTACACCTCCATCAAAAAAAGCATAAATATTAAACTTCTAAAAAAAGTTAACAGAAAGAAGGTAACCTTCTGAAAGGCGAAAAAATAAAATTCAGAAATTCTATTCTCTGTCCAAGTCTTGCATTCTGTGGCTCGAGAACAAAAATATAATACTTTTTAAAATTACAAGAAATATAAACCACAAAAAATGTTAAACTGGGAGCAAGGAGGAGATTCAAATGGCAGAATCATTCCTACAAACATTGTGGACATTCTGGGCACCAGCACAGGATTTAAATCAGAGCTTGTGAAGGTCACAGGAGCTCATAAGAAAAAATATAAAAGGATCACTTACAAGGGCAAGATTGAGATCACTTACAAGGTTGAGAAGCTAAAAAAGAGGTTTAGATGAGGTCAGAAGTAGAACATTTGTTGCTTTTGTTAATGTATTTAACGAATGAAGACTTGGATTTCAGAAGTTGGAAACAAGCATGACAGTACACAGGACATGCATTACTAATTGGATCAATTCCTCAACCAGCTGATAGGCTTTGAGTATTATCTCACAACTGTAGAAGAACAATATATTCAAAACATAGAGAAGTTTTTACTCAAAAGCTTTGCAATAAACTTTAAATACCACAAAATAATTTTTAATGAATGGGCCTTCCTGCTGGATTCAGTTGGATGAACATTTATTGGAGCACTAATTGTCAGCACTACTTTCGGATCTCCATCAGTTCTCATAAATGTCCGTATGTTCTTTGGTTTAAAAGTGCAGCTTAACGACACAGGAAAGTGCAAGCCAATTTATCATCCTTCCTTAACCTTTTGAAAAATAAATTAGTTTTTATGAGAAACAATCACGGTAAATAAAGTAAAAAGCATTTCAATTCCATCACAATATGGTGTCATTCTGCATTAAGTCTAAATGCAACTGCTTAACTTTAAAATTATTCAAATCAATCACTTGTTTTTTCCCTGACCTAGAGTTTAGTATCTCTAGAAGGGCAAAGACAAGGACCAACTTTCCAAATAGCTTTATATGTCTGAGATGCAACTACCCACCAGGTGTTTGTACATCTCTCAGCAGAGCCACATTTCTACAGTACAACCTCTACTTCCAACATATTTATACTAGTGTAAAATTCTTTGTGCTATAGGGATTTATTGTCCCTTTAAAAACCTACACTTACATGAAGCATTTTAACTGGTATAACTGAATCCACACTAGAGGGTGCTGCTATTTTAACTGTAAAAGGTTTTTACACATATTGCAGCTTCAGAGCAGTACATTTTGTAATGTTTCAGAAATATTTTCTTACAATCTGGGAGAGCAAATTACTACCAAAGGAGCATTCAATTTATGATCACAGACAGGCTTTTGTGCTGAAGTTCACGTGTTGCGATGTGCTGCCGTAGCCAATTGTACATAAAATAAATGCAGCCTGCTAACTCATGTGGTGTGTTAGAACCTGTACTCAATGCTTCAAAGCAACAAAATTCATAATAAACACAGGAGGGTCTTTTTTCCCCCATCTGTCTCACTATAGCTCACCTGACACATGACTGGTACAAGTCAAGTGTTCTTCCAAATCCAGAAGTTGGTCATTATTTGCTATCTTAATTGCACATCCATGCTTGCATTTAAAACTTGAATAAATTAGTAGAGAGAATGAAGAATTTTTAGCATCAGTAAAACAGTTTGTAAAATGAATGCTGACAGATTTGAAACTGCACAAAACTGTACAGGCTCTCCCAAAAACAAGAGTACGTACTTTTTCCATGTTGCATTAAGATTAAAAAGGAAAATACACTTTACAAAGTACATACAACTTGAAAGCTTCCAATAGAATTTAGCCTCAGGCTGCAGAATAGTCTTTGCAGGAGCTGACTTCCATACCAAAAATTCTCCATCTTCCTTGATCCATATGAAGCAACATTTATATGCTGCCTTATATCTGATCTCCCTACTCACACTGTAAACTTTCTGAGAACATGGGCATTACTGGAAGGTCTAGTGTATCACATCAGGGCCCATCTGTCCTGGTCCCCATTTCCTTTGTTCATCCAGTACCAAACCCACTCCAATATACATGTCATAGATAAGAATGAACTGGGAAGATATAGTTTATCTTCTTACTTAGCTTTTACTTCCCCAGAGACTTCTGTCTCTCGGAATCTATCCAAAGAATAAGGGGAGAGGAGAAGATATTACTCTACCTTCTCTCTTCTACCTTTTCCACAGACAAAAGGCAAAGATTCATAAATACAAGCAAGTGAAGGGAAAGATTTTTGTCTATGGCATGGCAAATAACAAGCCTGATGCCACAGAGGGATCCTATGAGAAAATGTTCTGTGAGCTAAGGGCTATAAATCCAGTTGATCAGTGCTGGACTGAAAGAAAATAAAGATTTTACTCTAGTTCCAGCTCCTATTGAAAAAAAAAAAAAAAGGGAAAAAAAACCCCTCAGAAAATTATAACAAATGTACAGATGCAGTGACTAAGGGGTACTATGTACACTGCACAGTAAACCACTGTACAGATTTAAAAAAAAAAATCTAAAAAAATCCAGAAGGAAAATTTAAAAAAAAAAAAAAGTAAAACTAAGAATTTGAAACATTTCTAAGACTTTATTTCTGGTCTCTTCCCCCCACTCCCTTTTTCTCTATTTCTTCTGCCCCTTCCCCTCTTCCCCCAGTCTCTGCCTCCTTCTGTCTACTTTTGAGAAAAAAAATCAAAAAAAAAAAAGCAGCAGATAATGAAATGCTTCACTTAGTTGCCAGAAAAATATAAGCACTATTTAAATTTTTCAGGTGCATCTCCACTTCGAAAAAGCTAAATTTATTCATCCAAAGAAAAAGCCATTAGGTAAAATTTGCAAGTAACAAATAGAAAATATTCGTATTAGAATAGCTAGCAAAACATTACACTAGAAAGCACTCACAGGACATATTAAAATTTTATAAGTAATATATTTGTATAAAATCATGTTCTCTGTTTACTGACAATTCTGCAAATCTAATCTAATCTTTGTACAAATATATGTCGTGAATCAATTGCACAGCTGCAGAAATACTTCCAGTAGTTAAAACTCCTTTCATTTTTTCTGAGAATCTTTCATCTCCCATATTAAGATCACCAACATAACTTTGATAGACAAAACAACTGTCCACACACTTCACTGGTATTAAAGTTCGAAGAATTCTAAACATCCCAAAAAAAAACTTGTCTCAGGGTTAACGGGAAGATCAACATTACAGATCCCTAAGATCCTATTTCTTGCCCACTTCTGTTATTCAATAACATCAGTTGAATGAACATAAGAATGGACAGATTATGAAAATTATCCTTTGAGGCAACTAAAACAATTCTTTCGAAACACTTTTTAAAATACTATCTCATAAATGAGGTGGTTTCTTGTTTTACTCCATGTATAAATTGAAAACCTGATTTTTTAAAAAATCTATCACTGAATACAGATTTGTTATTTAACTATTGACGAGGTAAGCAAGTTTAACCATTTCATAATAATTCAAATCATATTCTTAAGAAATATTTTAGAAACAACAGGTCATCTTGCAATTCTCTCCACTACTTAGCCAGGAGTCTGTAAAATGTTACTAATATTATTTGATTTACTATTTATGATATTGCTAACACGTATAATCCATACCACCCGAGGCATTTTCTCTTTGCTGCAAGAGTAATGTTAAATCTCCTAAGAGATGCAAAATACATATTTCCACGGAGAAATGCACAACAATTCACAGAACCAGAATGATTTGGGTTGTAAGTGACCTTTCATTATTGGAATCTTTTCCTCAGAATCCAATTTTAATGCAGTAGGAAAAAATACATCCTTCAAAACTTGTTCTGTTTATTAGCAAAAGCATTTGTGATTTCCATCTAGTCTGTTTTACTTAAATTTGCCCTTAACTTTTTCCCCAAACCCTTGAAACTTCTATACCCATGAGGTTCTATCAAGTTTGATTAATTCAGACAGCCTTGTGTAGACAAGTCATCTTGCTCCATTTATTTATCTGTTTGCACAGCTTCTTGTATAGTGATGTCATCTGGAAAAAGAGGGGAAGTTCCCAAGTGGCTGATACAGAATCAGCCAATATGGATAAATCATTTTACAGCTGTAAATACATATTTTGGTATAGTTTGTGTCTCACCATATAATGTAATTTTGACACAAAAAGATGCTATCTGTCTGTAATAATGGGAAGAGCACAACACAAAGACTAGATAATACTTATGAGAAGGGGTTGCTGAGCTAAGCAGACCTTGCTGTGAGCCAGCATAGTCATTTCTGTTCTTTTTGTTAATGTTGCTTTGGAAAAAGGTCAGTTCTGTATATATATGAAAAAAATACTGAAATGATAAAGTAAGAAAGCATACTTGGAAACAAAACAAAAATATTTTAAAGTGCAAGCTATGTGCAGTACAAAGGAAAATACAGACGTACAAACTCTGAATTTTACCTTACTTTCTCTAATCATGGCCATTTCAAAGACCATTTCAAATAGTTCTGTGCATAACATTTCTTAAATAAAAATTTTTTACAAAGGCTGCAATAATTCAACTACTATTGTAAGATTACAGCCATATTAGGAGGCTGCAGTCCTCACCACACTACAAATCTAGCACACCCTGAAAACAAGCATTTTGAAGGAAAGGCAGTTGTAGGTGTATTGTCGCAGGATTTCACTTCCCATTCCCTTTGCCGCTGTTCCTAACAGTGAATCATTCTAAGCATCCAGAAGATACTCTAAAAACATTCCATCCTGGTAAAAATACACTGGAATATACACAGAGCTTATGATTCTTTATTTCCAAAACCAAGGAAATGCAGCCATTACTAAGACATGAGGATCAGAGTTGTATAACCACACATTAATGCAGCAGGACATGCCCCCTATCACAGGAGGGCTTATCTGTTCTGCCTATCAGCTGGTGCAATAGCTCAGGGCATCTTCCCCCTCACATGAATTTGCTAAATGGCGAAATAACTCCATCAGGACAACCTGCCTGGTAGTGAGTTATTTTGGCACCATGGAAGCCACATTCCCAACTGAAAATAAACATCTTGCCTCATAAGAGAGGATTGTAGGAAGATACACTGGAATTTCTGACTGACAGACACTTCACTTTACAAACTATAAAAGCTACACCAAACCTTCACAAAGGAGAAATCTTCTACACATTCCTTGAAAATGCGTGGGGTCTTTTCCCCAAAGTTGGGACACCAACTTTCATAGTTACTTTCTCGAGGGTTGAGTGAAAAGACTCTGTGAACTCCATCATCAGTTTGGTGGTAAATTACACTAACACCTAATCTATACTATTTCTTTGCTAGCTATATAGATAAATAGCTACCTATATATATAGCTAATATAGGTACCTTTATGTTGTGCACTGTTACGTAACCTATTAGTAGTTCTTTTGTTTCATCCTGTGTAGTTAGTAACTCTGTTAAAGGCCTTTTGTCTGTTAATCTCCTGTCTATTCAATAAATATCTCATTTTGTAATAGACCTGATCTGCCATTCTTGAGAACGTGCAAGCCAGAGCAATTTAGGTGCAGGTCACCTGAGCAGAGCTCCTGCCAAAAATCTGAGCCTAAGGCAGGTCTTGTCTAGAGCGCTCACTCAACCCGTAACATTCATACTGAAGATGATGCAGCAGCATTTAGAGATGCATATTACCTGCCATGGGATAGGTCCAAGGTCTGAAAAACACAGGACTGGGCAGAGACTGAGCTATGAAACTAGGAGAGGAATTTATTACCATGAAATCAAAGCAGCCAGAAAAACACAGGAAAAGCCATCTCATTGATTCATTTTATCTGTGCAGAAAGAAAAAGAAATCCAACTTGGAAATGTTTTATCACATAAAATTTGTCTAATTTACATCTTAATGCACAGGTGGCACTGAACCAAGATTTTATTTAGCTTGGAGACGGCTAAAAATGCTTAGATGTGTAAGCAATTTGAGCTAGTGAAAGGCACGACAACCAGCTAACAACTATTCCACTCAAGTAAGTATGGGCTGGCATTGCAAACACCTGTGTGAAGCTGAGACCATGCAGTCTGCATAGCCAGGAATGGGTAATACCTGTAAATAATTACCAAAGGTAGTGGCTGGAGTAGACCATAGGTAGATATCCTTTGTCCACAAAACATATACTGAAGCATTACATTTCGCAACTTCATGAAACCACTTCGGTTTGTATGAGTATTACAGCTCTGTTATTTAGTCACACTAAAGTTTGTCTAACACACTCCCTTGCCTAAAAACTTGCAAAAAGTTTACCTTTTAATTTACTTTTATTTTGATCTAGATACAAAAATACCTGATATTTCTTTTTTGTAGTTCTAAAGTCAAAGTCAATGATAAAAAAAGACACAGAATAATACAAATTATTTGCAGTACAAAGAAAAATTAAGTCTTCCGAGATTCCACAGGGAGACATTTACTGCCAAAATTGAAAGAAAGATAAGTAAGGGGGTAAAAAAAAAAAAAAAAAAAAAAAAA